>VYXB01007040.1:517645-653433 GCA_013397135.1 Pachyramphus minor
AGAGCCCTCCTGCCTTCCAACTGATTGACACTCCCTGCCCCCCCAGCTTGGTGTCATCTGCAAATTATCTAGTGGTGGGCTCAATCCCCTCATCCAGATCATCAATAAAGATATTAAACAGGACAGGGCCCAACACTGATCCCTGTGGGACACCACTAGTGACTGACTGCCAACTGGATGCAGCACTGTTCACCACCGCTCTCTGGGCCTGTCCCTCCAGAAAAACAGAAAGGGTGGCACTGTAGGGCTCTACCACATCTGACACCTTGGGAAAGGGCATGACGCTGAAGATGTTCATGATGCAGTCGGGGTACTCCTACGGGATCTTGCTGATGAGAAGGGTGCCCATCCCAGAGCCTGTGCCTCCACCCAACGAGTGGGTCAACTGGAAGCCCTGGAGGCAGTCACAGCTCTCTGACTCCTTCCTCACCACGTCCAGGACAGAGTCCAGCAGCTCAGCACCTTCCATGTAGTGCCCCTTGGCCCACTTGTTGTCAGCCCCTTTGGACATACCAAAGACAAAGTTGTCAGGACAGAAGATTGTTCCAAAGGAGCCAGAGCACACAAAGTCCAGGGACATACTTGTTACCAGCAGCTTCATTGTAGCAGACGTTGATGCTCTCCAGCTGAGTTCTTTCCATCTCACAAAGCTGCTCCCAATTTCTCTCTTCCTCTGTAGTATCAGACTCATCAAACTGCACCTTTGAGTTTGTTGCTTTCACTCCAAGTCCTTTCTCTTACCTGTCTGCATTAAGAACAAATGAAGTCTGCTTGCATGATGTCAGGGCACCAGGCAGCTGGAGAAAGCTGTTGTGCAGGTTTTATCTGGTTTTTAAGTGCTTTTTATGTAGTGGTGCTTCTCATGCCAAAAGAGGAGACTTCTTGTTAGCAGTTTTTATTCCTATTTAGCATTCATCTATTGTTTCTCTGTCATCCTGAGCTTATTTTACCTTTATAGGCTGGAGTGTTGTGTTGTTCGGATTTTTTTGGGAGGTGAGGGGGCAGTTTGTTAAGGTTTTTTTTCCTTCTTAGTGCTAAAGTGGACTTCTATGTCCCAGTTAAAGTCTCTCCCATTAAAACAGAAAACAAAGAAGTGGTATATCTGTCTGGATGCTTTGTAACTAGTAGACTGTCCTTGTTCTGTGTCTTACGCTCAAGATGAGTAAAAGCTTTATTAAGCTCGCTCGAAGGACTTGATTTCTGCCTGGCCTTTGTCACCTAACAATGGAACCATAATCTCTATCAGGTTTCATATTTTGCGCTATCAAAAAGTCCTAGTTCTTTAACTGGAGATGCAATTTCCTGGTACCATTCATCTTCTCATCTAACCCTTGACTATTCATAAAGCAAACAATGTCTTATTCTCACCAAAACACCTCCCTGTCCTGTCAGTTTTGTACTCAGTGCTGGAAATATTAAAAGGAGGGATGGTGTCTGTGCCTCAGGATGCTATATCATCCGTAGGCTGTTCTAATGTGTCTCTGTAAATGGATGCTGGTCCTGCATACATTGCCCTGGATCTGGGAAGGCCTCTTATGTTGGGGCCGTTGCTGGTTTTTCCTTACTCCAGTTGGTTCGTTGTTGATTGAGCCTGTGAAGGTATCCCTGTTAAGTGTCTTGTTTGGGGGACATTTGCTTTTAGGATCAATGGTTAAGCTCCTTCTGGATCAGTGTACATGGTACTGTATCCAAATAAATCTATAAAGATTGGTGCCTGCTGGTGGGGACAGTGGCAGAAACAGCTCGGGCCTGTTAGTAGCATTAGTGTCCGAATTTTTGCTTTGCTGGGATATCCCACCTTATCATTAATCCAGAGGGTGAAGGATTGACCGGAGCATGAGATCTCCATCCACTGCCATGGCCTTCTGACAGCAATGATTTTTTGAAAAATTCATTCTCTGAATGCCTAGATCATCGCTTTTTCAGCAGAGTACTTAAGTCTGTGCCTGCTTAAGTCTGTTCACACTTAGCTGAACTTGGAGTAACCTTAATGGTTAAACTATTCCTAAAGCAGGCTGGCAATTAATTTAATACTTTATGGTTGCAATGCTCCCATTTAATAATCTATGGCCTCCCACTCTGTGTATGCACAAATGATGTTTCTTCACCAGTAAGCCTCAAGTGCTTTATTAAGGGGGTAGTTTCTTTTAAGTATATTGGTTTATACCACATGCATTGTAAATGTTATATAAAAACAGGACTTTCTGGTCCTGTTCCAGAAGACACTCATTTAGTAATGGATTAGTATAATTCAGGGCAGGTTGTTCACTGAAATATGGTGCTGAAAAAAGTAACTTCTAGAATTTTGTTTAGATATCTTCTCTAAATGCCAGACAGAGCTGTGGTTGAATAAACTTAATTCCAAGTAGATACCTATTTTGGGAATGCCACGATAGATCATACTCATTTGAAATGTTTAATAAGTATCCTTATTAAACCTGGTCTGGTAGAAGGTTACCTGCCCATGGCAGGGGGGCTGGAACTAGATGATCTTTTAGGTCCCTTCCAATCCAAAGCACCCTGTGATTTTATGATCCCAAATAACTCTGAATGTTTAGTTGCAGGGCCAGCACTGCCTCCAGGCTACAAAAGCAGCTGTAGCTCAGAAACTCCTGATAGTGAGGATGACTCGGAATCTCTTCCTCTAGCCAGAAATGCAAACAGAGATTCTGAAGAGGAGACAGAAGGAGATCCAGCATCCAAGTGAGTATGTTCTTACGTTATTTGTATATTTACCTTGTATTGTAAATTAAATGTGTCTGTCTAAATTATGAGAAAGGGACAAAAAAAAAAAGGTACCTATGTAAGACTTCTGATGACATGTTCTGCATGTTCTTTGTGGTCAAGAATGTTAAGCTGACCTGTTTGATATCTTGCAGTGGAATTAAGTTATATGGGGCAATCAGATCTCTGTGTTTACATGTTTTATTTTAGTTCTATAATTTGAGGTGTTTATATTAAGGACAGGCACCACTTATTATGTATGTATTTGGTACTGTTTTGCCCTGGTTTTGGTATACTAGCTATCACTGAGAGACCATAAAAACTATTCATGGGCATGAATTTATGCATTCAGTTAAGTCAACTCTAATGAAAAAAAAAAAAACCTGAATTGTTTAGCAAGCACATACTCTCATTTGGTGGGTTGATTACTCACAAGTGCTGTGTTTAGAATTTGTGTGTGTTTGTTCTAGGCATTGTAAAAGAGACTTGAAGGTCATTATGCCATCTTAATGAATGTTAGAGTAATTATTACTCACTTTTTTCTTGTCTTCTTATTCAATAGTTTTTCAGTTAATTACAACTGAACTGGGAAAAATACTACTCAAAATGCAGACAGTGTAAAAAAATGGAGAAAGACGTGCTGAATTTGAAATTACTTTGGGACTAGAAAATGGTATTTCAACATTATACTACTCTTCTTTCTACAGCAAAAGCATTCTTAATTTTTTTTTTTAAATGTCAGAGCATTTTTGGAGTGAAGCTTATGCTTCCAATTTTTTAATTGCTTCAAATTATTTCAGATCTTTTTGCATTGTTTCCTTGGTAACAGTAAGATATTTAGTACATAAGAGCATCTGAAATAATTTTTTTTCCTTCTTTTAAAAATGTAGATAATTGCTATGTATGTTAAGGTAATTATGAAGTGAAATCTGTATTTGCAGAAAGCCAAAAAGAATTCTTGAAGACGATGATGATGATGGCTTTTTTGGGCCTGCTCTTCCTCCTGGATTTAAAAAACAGGATGATTCTCCAGACAGGTAATTAAAATGAAATTTTATTCAGATTCTTTTCCTTACAACACAATTATTTTAGATTAAATATTTTATGTCACTATTATAGAATGCTTTAGTTGTGTACTTCAGATTCAGATGCTTAGAACTAGTTCTTCCTCCACATTCTGAGAACAGGAACAGCATTCCCTTGAAACAGAACACACAGCAGTCCTAGGCCTAGTTGGAGAGAAAAAGAACAAATCTGAATTGTCTCAGATGTATTTTGAATGCTATCTTTCTTCCATTTCTTTTGATAGATCTCAGATCAGTGCAGAAAAAAACCCAAATTACAAGTATGAGGATCCATAGTTTTGTAATTCATTCTGGTCGGTGGGGGATTAGGGCAGTTATCTTTTGTGCGGTGCAACACAGTGCACACTGTTAATTAGAACTGTCATTTGCTGATGCATCAAGGATTATTGGTTTTAATCTCCAGGTACAAAACTTCTCTGAACAGTGTAGGTTTCTAGAAAAGAGGTTGTCATGTCTAAGGTACTAAGCATTATTTATGGTCTCTATCAGGAAGCTTTCCATTTGGTTGCACACAATTATAAAATACTTCCCAAAAATACCTATTTATGGATTTTCTGTGCAGAACCCAACTATATCTCACAGTCTTTTAGTCTTTACATCAACCTGTGCACTTACTTCTGTAATTTGAAATGATAATCCATGGTGATTATCATTTGGTGCTTCCAAAGGGATGCTTATTGATGAAAAGTACAAGAGTCTCTTGATCACTGTTACCTTCCTCAGAGCAATAGGGAGCTGGTAGATAAAATAAAGCAATACCTGCCTGGTATTGCTTATAAATATAAGCAATATATAATATATAAGCAATAATAATATATAAAGGGTTGAGTTTTTCAGTTCTAGGAAGGTGAGTCACTTTATTGGTGAGCTCTGTATATAGTATACCATCTCAAAGGAAATTTCAAATTAAATGTTTTTTCAGTTTTGATAAAATTTTATGATGCTTGGCAGCAGTTAGGAAAACAATATTTATGTGACCACAGTTATTTGGAAGTATCCTCTTCATATACGTTTGGTTATACTTTGCTGTAGTCAACAAACTCTTTTGTAATTGTGGATATCATGCTCAGTGAGCTCATTTGGTTCTTCAATTGTCCCAAGAATAATAATTTTTTCCTTTTTGTTGTGTTCTGTATGTTATTTAATTATAAAATTTTGGAGGTCACTAAAACTAATGGGATCTCTAATAAAGCAAATATATGCTTTAGCATTTAAAATAAAAAATTTAAAATAAAAGCAGAAGTAGCCTTCTTGCTTTCTTGAGTTTTGACATGAATACTTGTGGTAAAATGGAAGAAAAGGAGCCTTGTAGTTTGAAGGTTAGGGAGTTGAGCACTAACACCCATTATATAATCTTTGTCTTTTGTATGTTGACCCAGCTTCTATTTTTACTTATTTTATTTCCAAAATGCTGGATAACTTGCATTTACATTGAGGCAAGAGTCCGCTCTGTGTCCATGAGTATGAGAGATTAAAGCAGTAGAAGGCACTTGCTGTCTTTTTTTCCTGCCTCACCATACAACTGGCCCTAGCACACACTGAGAAAGCAGATTGAGCAGAGCTGTTTTGCACCCAGCCTGATTCCCTGAATAGGTGGGAAAGATGTGATGTGTGGGAAGAGCCTTGTCTGTCTTCCACCCCCGTACACCTGGGAGTCTGATTGCACTGACACGCTGAGGTGTGTAAGCTGTGCAGGGCAGAGACACTACTGCTGACTCTGTGTCCCTGCTGCATTGCCCGTAGCCTTGAGCAGATTGCCAGCTGACAGCCGAGCCATGAATAATTGAAACAAATGCAGGCTGTTTGTTTCAGTGTGTGGACATACTGTTTATTAGTTTTGTGTGACATACTTATTCTTCTAGAAAAACTTTTGTTCTGTTACGTCTTTTCCAGACTTGTCAAAGCAATATATTCGTGATTAGGGGCAGCTCACATGGCACTTTGCAGCTTGTTGAAAATTATTTGAATTATTCCAGCATAAAATATGTATGTGAAAAGATTTCCTTCAACTTTGGAAATTATGTTGCTGTTTATCAATGTTCTGCAGAAGTGCAGCACTCATAAATATTTCTGAAGCGTTCACACATCACAGTAAAGAGCGACGGTTATCTTAAAAAAAATTGTTATACATCAGAAGAATGCCGAAATGCCCGTCTCGAAACATGCATTAACAAGGACTCCCAAGTCCAACAACAGGAGAATGCCGTATATGAAATGCAGTATTCCTTAAATTAAAGTTCAGTCCATGAGTTTGGGGGGCGTTTTTGAACATCTATATATAGGTACTGAAGATGGTACAGCAGAAAAATGTGTTTGACAGATTTTACGTAGATTCACTTCACCTGTTGAGAGACCCTTTGGACATCTAGGAAGCTGAGTTGAGAGTCATGTCGGCTGTGTACTGCTGGCAAGGCATAGGGTTATTCATGGAGCGGGGAGGGAAGCATAAGAAATGGAAAGCGTGGGAAGGATGAATATGGGAACCATTTTTCTATTCCTTGGAAGAGTCTTTGAGCTATGACAGAATCAAGACAGACCATTTGAGATTGGTTCTTTTTCATAGGTTTCACAGATACAGCCCACAACATATATCTTTTAGTAGAAAGCTTTTTTTCATAATTTGGTTTAACTGTCTCTTCATGCAAAATAAAGGTACTTACATACTAAAATAAAAGATTGGGGGGGGGGGCTGTATCTGTATAGGTTTAAATTCAATCTGTTTACATTATACTGGAAATTTAAAACATGTTTTTAACAACAAAGCAATCAGAAAGAAAGAGAGGAAGATAAAATTGCAGCAGCTAGGTGGGGGTGGAACTTCATATTTAACCAAGACTTCTTGCCGGGTTTGAAACCTCACCAGTGCCCTTGTCCTGGCCTGAGCTCTTGCTTGTTGCTCTTGTTTGTATATCTGTTAGCTCTTCATCAAGACTTTCTGATTTTTATTTCCCCAATTTAAATCCTGACAGTAATATCACCACAGAAGGTCTATAGTGATTAACTTATATGGGATCGAGAAGAAGACCATAATTAGCAAATTCACATGTTGTTACATTTGGTCACCCTAAAGCTCAGAACTGAAGATGATAATAAACCAAGTCTTTGCTGATACATTGTGAGGATACTGTCACCTGGATATTTCTTCAGGTGATAGTTTTTTGGGTTTTTAATTACCTTTTATTAGCTTTAAAGAACATTATGGTGGATTATTAAGAGGAACTCACATACGAAAGACTTCAAATACTGTAAGCACAGTTCATCGTATTCTTTGAATTGTTTTCACCGTGTTAAAAGAGATTCTCACATTCCTGTGTTTGTGGAGACAACTGAATTAAATTGCTTGCAGAGCTGCTGCATAAAAACAAATCAGTGAAATTACCTGGAATCATAAAACTTTCCTTCTCTGATCTCCGCTTCAAGGGAAAATAGACTTAAAGTCAGAGCAGTTCACTATTTCTGTTTATTGAGGGACACTGAAACTGTGGTACAAGACAAGAAGAACGAAATTGGGTTTGTTCCTAGAGAAGGAGGAGAGTATATTTGGCTTAACACCTTTCATTGCTCTTGAATCTGGTGAAGGAAGCTAGGGAAGAAAAAAGTGGATTTCCTTGACTATATGCTGCAACTTTCCTGGGATTTTTTTTCATCCTGCTATCTGCAAAGACCCTCCCAAAAACTAGAGACATCTTATTCAGTTATTTCTGTGGTGTGTGCATAGGGAGCACACTTGACATTGGGAGAAAGGAGAGTCACACTTTGCATCAATATTTGATTTTTGTTTCTATATTAATCTGCTACATTTTTTCCCCCTTCAAGGCCCATTATAGGTCCTGCATTACCACCTGGCTTTAAGAGACCTTCAGAGGATACCAGGAGTAGCAAATGTTTCATAGGACCATCTGTTTCATCAGAACTCAGTCCTCAGGTTTGTAAAAACAGAAGCCTTTTGTTTAGTAATAGTTAAACAATGGTTAAACAAGTTGCAGCCTGAAAAGAATACTAGACAGGGTGACAGTTTAATTTTGGACCAGGAAGTGTCTGGAATATTTTCAACTGAGTCAAATGCTGAAGCATAAAAAGGCCTTAAAACCAAAAAGACTAGTCTGGTTTGTTGTGCTTTTGCTCTTAGATAGATGGTGCACTCACTGAACACGAGCAATCTAGACATCCTAAACTGCAGTCACAGTAATTCTTCCTAACATTTTTCCATTATTTCTTTTGTTGTGCCATCCTTAACAAGTGAACATCCTGGAAAAGTTCAGATTTTTAAAGGCATTAAAGAAGTAATGAAACCTATTAGAATGAAAGTATTTCCCTGTAGTTCCAGCTTCTACTCCTTTGCTGATAGGGGAGCAAAATGATGGAATGTTTCACAAATCTTCACCTGCTTAAAGATTTTTATTAGTGGCTACGTTAAGTAAATTTATCCAAAAGAATACAATCAAGAATGGTGTTACAGTGTCACTGTTTGTTCTTATCAATAGCAATAATAATACCTGTAACTGGGAGTGAGGTGGTGCAGGACAGTGACACTGACACAACTTTTTGGTTTGTGTTTTTTGACTAGTCTCATCAGATGAGGTAAAACCTAGGTGGAAGTTCTGTAGTCCAATACCTAACTACAAAATAAAGCATGCGCTACTAAAGAACGTTTAGGACTAAGCTGTGTGATAAAATGCAACTAGAAGTATGGGAAAAGTTCAGTGCCCTGGACACGGGCCTCCAGTACCATTCTGAGGGATCCGAATTGTCTGTGGGAGGGGCTGGCAGACAGGGAACAGCACTTCAGAAAAGATTGCACCCTTCTTGAGCAGCCCTTCTTAAGCCAGACCCTAAGACACCAAAAATGGTGCTGGATACCAGTGCTTGGGCAATTCAATCTCTCTCACACTATGGTAAACTGAATATTAATTCTTTGTGAGAACTAATGGTTATTCTGTTTCATTTCAAAATACTTAAATTTTTACATTTAACTCCCAGACACTGTGGAAGATGCTAGGAAGGATGCAAAGGCTCTGAAACTTCACTTTTTTGATTAGTAGTTGCAAAGCATATAATTCTCCAGCCTCCTACAGCGAATGTTGTCGTAATCTATCATGAAGAAAGATTATCTGACATTTCTGAGATACTCATCATCTTATAACTCCAAATAACAATTAAGCAATTTATCATAGTGACAAATCTCTTGAGGCAGGGATGTCAAAACTGGTCTGCTTATATATTTTGCAAATAAAAAGTCTCTTTTCTTATAAATACATCTTCTAGCATGAGCTTTTTTACAGCTATTACAGAACTCACCTTTTTTCTCTTCCTAATAATGATCTTTTTCTTACCTCTTCCTAATAATACTCTGTTTAAAATTTTTGAATATGAGCAATTTTTTAATTTTGTTTTCATTTATTTAATTATTTTATATTCTAGTACATCTTCAGAGGCAACTTATTTCATGCTGACTCTTCACTTTGTATTAGTGAATATAATGAAATGCCACTTACATATTCTCAAGTAATGCTTTGTGCTTCCTGACTACACAGCCTTGTCATGCCTATTCCCATTGTTTTATCACCCACATTCAGACTGTAGCTAAAAATTTGCTCTTTTATAGATATTGGGCACCTGAGCTTTGCTTCCAGGGCACTGTGGCATCACCATTTTCTGTCTAATTTTGCCTCCATCCACATCGTCAAAGTATTGTTTGAACCTGTGAGATTTCTGTACAAACCTTGGCAACTACAAAGATTCTTATTAACATCTAGTCCCTTTTACAAACTTAGTTTTTTGAGCCCTTCTCCAAATAATTGCTTAGAATATAATGCCAGAATCATTAAGGGTGGAAAAGACTTCCAAGGTCATGAAGTCCAACCTTTGATTGATGACCACCTTATCAAATAGACCATTGCACTAAGTGCCACATCCAGTCATTTCTTGAACACTTTCAGGAATGGTGACTCTACCACCTCCTTGGGCTGCCCATTCCAATGCTGGACAACCCTTTCAGTGAAGAAATTCTTCCTGAGTTGAAGGACTGGAACAGGTCTGATCTGGAGTTTTAATTCAGATTTTTGTTGTCTGGCAGATTCATTGCATTAGGTTTATATGTTCTTCTAGAGAAAATCATTCTAATCCTGTAAAGCTAAAGTGTTTCTTGATGCTCTCAGCACTATGGTTGAGAAAAATGTTTTGTTTTTGGAAGGTGACAGATAGTAGCGAGGAAGAAGACAATCTTATAGGCCCAATGCCTGCAAAAGGACCAGTGGAATCTGATGTCACTAAAGAATTTGAACGCAGAGCTCAGAGAATGAAAGAAAAACTCACTTCAGCAGACAGCGTAAGTTGGATTTCTTAATTTCTAGTATTTTGTTGCTGGATTGTATTTGTCTTTTTCCTTGCCTGTTTCTGTGTGAACCCAGTTGCAGTTCTGCTTGGGATGCTAAGTGTTTGCAGATGTTAACACAAAGAAAAATCCATGATTTCTGCTGGAAGCGAAGAGATTCAGACAGTAATTTTTGATTATGCTTTTTTCACTTTTCCCCTGCCCCTATGTCTTTTGCAAAGGATGAACCCAAGCAAGTTACCAGGGAATCATGGATGACAGAGCTTCCACCTGAGTTGAAAAGTTTTGGATTTGGCCCAAGGACATTCAAGAGACGAGCTGACGACAAATCAGGTGATAGATCTATTTGGACAGATACTCCAGCTGACAGAGAGAGAAAAGCCAAGGTGAGCATTTATTCATTACTAATATACACTTGCAGGCAATATGTATGTTGTTGATGTTCTGTGAAAACAAAATAAAGATACCCTGGGCTGTTAAATGAAATTTTTTTCCCCCAGATTTTGGTTTGTTATCAAAATTTACTAATTCAGGCTTAAAGGTAAAGGCAATGAAAGACCAATATTAAGTATAATTGATATTCATTTATTCGTGCTCCCTTTTGGAATAGTCAGATACTTTGTATTAACTCATTGAATTTCCAGTTAGCTTGTCCAGTTTGTTCTTCTATCAAGCTGAGCAAAAAATATCTGGCGGCCTCTATCTTGGGCTCTACCCTTCAGATTTGATTAAAATAGATATAGATTTCCTTGCTTTTTACTTCAGACATTCTGATTATTATAGTGTGTGATTTGCTTGTACTCATCAGGAAAGAGAAGAGGCAAAAAAGTCAACCAGTAAGGATAAGGAAGAAATACTGTTATCTGGGAGAGACAAGAGACTCATTGAGCAGGTGACTTCATACAATGTAAGTGTCATCATAAAATACTTCCTATATTTCCTTTAGTTCTTCACTCTTTTCCTCTGATTCTCATTTCTAGTGCTGCTGGTTCCCATGGTGATGCCACCATAGTTTTCCCTTTTAGTGCCCAAACCTACTGCTGTTTAAAGTCATTAGGACATTTGCCGTTGACTTCAACAAGAGCAGGATTGGGTCCTCTCCAAAGTGATAGAATTTGGGTTTGTGTACATTGTCTCAGTTTTAGATGGTGTTTTCCTTAAATCACCCTTGTGTCAGGACATGATTGCTGGGAGTAGGCGACCTTAATTTAAATATTAGTTTGCTTCAACAAATTACCGGCATCCCAAGAATAAAAAAATAGTAGAGGTTTAACTTTTAGGAAAAATATGCATTAACCTAAGAGAGGCTTGGTGGGCCAAGCAGATCGATGGGTTAATTATACTATGTCATTAATTACATTAACTGCTCATTATAGCAACTTAATTCAAAGTTGGGAGCATACATTAAAAAAACCTTCGTAGTGCATGAAAGTAAGATCAAAAGGGTATCTAGCTTATTCCTGCCCCAAGCAGTGACCAAAACCAGGTGCTTAGGGGATGTGTATAAGAAACTAGGCCTGTATGTTGAGATATTTCTCTTGATGTCTTCATTTGTCTCTGCTAATAATGGCAGAGCAACTTTTTGATTTCTTCTGAATTATTTTTATAATTTATCTCCATTGTCTGTGGAGATTCAACAACATTCTGGGTATCTAACATCAGTGAATTATTAGTATTTTACTCAGCCTAGACAAGATTGTTCATATTTTCTGCTCCATGTGTGCTAAATTTATGATTCTATATCCAGTTACTAGGCTGTCTTCTTTTTCTGGAATTTTTAGTCTTCCTAACTTCAATCTTTACATTCAGGTTTTCTATCTGTTGTTCATATTCTGCAATACTTTATTTCTTCTTTCTTCTCATTTTTTCCCCCCCAGATTTTGGGTTGTTATGAAAATTTACTAATTCAGGCTTCTCTTTTTTCCAGGAGTCAAAGAGGTCAGAATCTCTCATGGACATACATCAGAAAAAGCTGAAGAGCAAAGCTCCTGAAGAAAAGACCAAACCTCAAGAAAGAAGGCCATTTGACCGAGACCAGGATCTCAAAGTCAATCGATTTGATGAAGCACAAAAGAAAGCTCTTATAAGAAAATCCAGAGATCTGAATAGTAAATTTGAGCACAGTAAAGGCAATATGTTTTTATAAGATAAAATTTTTTTGAAGTGAAGTCAGTTAAACTTTGAATACTTAATTTTTGTAAGTACTTTTCTGTAAATATTTGTATGCAAAATAAATATCCTGATGTTTAACTATTTTTTTTCTTGTCTGTAAATATGCTGTTAGGGAGGATCATCTGTACTAAAACTAACCTAGTAAAGGAAAGTCCTGGTATAGAAAAAGAATGCAAATTTGCTACTTTAAAACTTTGATATGTATATTTTTTTGTTGTTAGTATATACATAATTAATTAATATAGGTGTTATTTTAAGGAGTTCTGGATTTGATCTTGAAATGCAATTGGCAGTTTTACCTTTTCTCTTTCCATGCTTAAAATCTTCTTGTTGAGCCTGACCTGAAGGCCATGGAAAAATCCCCTTTAGGCTTGTGGGCAGAACATTGCTTGTCGGGAGGTCCTGCTGGGGAGTATAAACTCAAATGGCAGCTTTTACATCTACCCAGTGTTTTTGTTTATGTGAATGTGTGTCTGTACATATATACAGGTTTATATATATACAGTATAGTTTCTGTACTATATCAGGAAGAGCTAACAGTAGCAGAAGTAGTAAAACCTCCAGGTTTTCACATTTATTTGTAAAATAATATATGAGAAGAGAAAATCTAATTTGAGTTCTAATTTGTAAGGCTTGTCAGCAGAAATCCATCTTTTTTTAAGCAAAGGCAACAGGAAAATCGAAATTAAGCTTATTTGTCAGTTAATTTGCAGAGCAGAACAACTCTTGTGTATCAAAAAGGAAATAAATCTGACATTTAAAAAAGCCTACATTCATGCTTAGAGTTCCTTACCTCTTCTGTGTGTGAGCAGCGGAAAGGGTTGTTAAATATTGGAATGGGCTGCCCAGGGAAGTGGAAGAGTCACTACCCTGGAGGCATTCAAGAAGTGACTGGATGTGGCCATAAGTGCTGTGGTCTAGTTGAACATCATCAGTCAAAGGCTGCACTTGATGATCTGAGGTCTTTTCCAGCCCAATTGATTTTGTGATTATATGTTACTCATAAATTAGACTTGTGCTTTCACCCTTTTTGATTCGAACAATGCTAGGGGTCCTTTTTGAGGAGTAACTGAAAGTATCAATATATGGAAATAATTTTATAGATGAGATGCTGGTAACGTGTATGGAAGTATTAAATACTGTGGGGTTTGCTGTAATTTAAAAAAAGGCTGCCCTGAAAGATGGCGCCTGGGTTGGTTCACATTAATGGAGCAGTGGCCTAACAACCCCCAGCGACGAATGGCTAAACACTTGGGCTTATTTTATTGCACATGGGCTTGAGCCCGAGACACAGGCTCCATGTGCTGAGAAGTCTTGGAAGTGCCTAGTGTTGCAAATGAATGCTTACATAGAATGTATTCAGATACTGCTTTTTCTTTTTTAATAGACAATTTATTTTGCCCCCTGAAAAATCTGCTACCTTCAGGAGGAAGAGGGACTGATTTTATATTGTGTTTGCTTTTTCTTTAATCAGTTTTTAGTTTCTGAGCCTTTTGTTTTGAGGTGAGATGAGGGTTTAAACAAGGGCTATTTATTTTTCCAGCCCTAATAGACTTCTCTTAGTGCCTCCTACTTTTTTAAATCAGCCACCAAGGCCTGATTAGATTTCTACTTTCTGAGCAAAAGTAGATTTCTTAATTGGAAAAGCAGTATTAGAAATGTTTGGAGTTTTTTCAGGCAACTGAAGCGATGGCACAGTAAACATGGTGTGACTAGCTAAATCTTCACGGTTGACAAAAGATTATTTCATGAGCACATCATGCACTCCTCACTTATTCAGACAAGTCTAAAAGCTCCTAGGAGGTGGCTTGTATGAAGATTTTGTTGTTGTTATGTGCTTTGTTTCCATTTTTGTCCCTTGGTCCCTCCTCCTCCAAACTGAGGACCAGTTATCAGTTGTGACAGGTGGCCAGACCTTGCCATCCAGCTGGCTGGCTTCCTGCTGTTTACTCTCTACCCTCCCCAGCTCCATTACGGTCTCATGCCCTCTCCAGGGATGTGTTTGAGTGGAGGCTCTGCACTGTTGCTCAAGAGAAGAGCTCTTGTAACAGGAGTGCAGGCAGCCCCTTTGCAGTCCTACATTATACCTCTGTATGTGGGACATGTGGTTCTAATTAGTGAAGCCTTGATGAGAACTGGAAACTGGTTTTCAGTCATCTGCTGAATTTTTTCTTCCTGACTCTTGAGGCAGCCTCTCAAAAACTTGATGACATCCATGTTACGAACTTGAGAGGAGAAAGTGGAATTTTGAGAGCTCAAGTTAAGCTTTTCATTACTTTGTGTAAATTGAGTGAACCTTTGAATTGCCTTAATACACAAACTCATCTCCTCTTACCCATGTGAAGCCATTGCCTCAAATAGCCATTAGAACAAGCAGTAACTCAGGAAATTACAAGCTTTGTAAGCTTTTGTGGGAAAAGATGGGACATCCTTTACAATTTGGACAAGTTGTAAAGCATTTCTGCAGAAACGTTAGGGGGGGATTTTTCAGAATCTCATTTGAAAAAACAGAATCTATTTCACAGAAAATCCTCTCCATAATTACTAGGTAACATTTCTGGTAACCAGCTCTCAACACAGATTTAATACATGCTACTGCTATTCTGCAGTGCCAGCCTGTGTCACAGCATATTGACTCCAGGTATATCAGGACACACTGTTTTGTAAAAAAAATGTCCAGGACATTTTCCTGGATGTGAGAAGTCTACCGGCCTAGATTTCAAAGCACTTGTGTTTGGTTTGTGCTGGCATAGACATCCTTTTTAATACTGATGTTGAAAATTTCTGCTCAAGAGTAGGATCCCCCTCCTTCTGAAATGTTAGATAGGTGTGTAATTCATACTATGGTCAATAAAAAGAAGGCTTTTGTGGTAGGCATATGATAAATTGGAAGTTTAAAAGGAATTTTAAGGAATATTATCTGTTAATAACTAAAAAGGAAGAAAAGAAAGAAAATCAACCCTCGTTGAGTCTGATATTACCAAGGAACAATTAAAAGCAATAAAGGCATTTTAAGAAAAATTATTGATTTCTTTACATCTACCATGATGTTTGAGCTGGAAAATTCTGTTAGAATATGATATTGTAATACCTGAGTAAAATCCCTATCTCTGCTCTTTTGATGTAAGCACCTATTTGTAGAGAGTTATTTTTTGTTTCTGCTGTTGGTGGATGCCCTGTGCATGCTGGCTTTTCTGGATGAACAGCATTTCCCAAATAATAAACAGCAATAGCAATGGAGTTTATTGATGGCTTTGATGGCAAAGTGGCATTGGTGAAATTGCTTTCTTCTAGAAAGAAACATTGAGATGAAACATTGATATGTTTCTGTCCACTAGGAAAGACGGTTTTAAGGATAAAAGAAGTTTTAAAATGCTCCAGAGGACTCCAAGAGTTCAGGGATAATTGAGCTTGGGGACTTGTTTCTGAAATGAAAGCTTATTGTTATTTTTGTCCAGCAAATTATGAATCATATGTTTGTTTAAGAGTAATATAGCATTAAAAATCAGAATCTGTGAAAACTTTCTGTACATGCATCCTCAACTTCTGCCACCCTACCTGCATATAGTGCATATAGTTTCTAATTGTGTGAATACCTAATTCTCAAATAAAACACATGCATGTGATTTTCTGTCCTTATGAATTGTGTGCAGTGGCTTATATGCCAGGGGAAAAAACCCAACAAGTTAAGCAGTGTCTTCAGCCAACATATTTACATTTTTCTCATGTGCTTACAACTGAAATGATGTCTTTTTACATAAGGAATGCAATGGCAGCTCCCGGTAGTTGTGCATCTGTGAAATACATCTTCCTGATGCTCCCAGCTCTGGCAGATGAGTGGGAAGTGGTGATCCTCAACAGTAACTCACCCAAGCGTGGCATTTCTGTTCTTTCCAAATGTGACGTGGAGGCTGAGGCATTACTTGTGCAGAGCTGATTTTTTTTTCATAGCAGCCACTTCTGAGTTCTCCCGAAGTGACCATCACTGCAACAGGCAAAAGCCCTTTCTTCATCATCCCATCTTCATTTCTTGTGGTTCCAGTCATCTGTTTCTTTACACTAGTCTTTAAACCAGTAATAAATCCCATTGTTCTTCGAAATTATACCATTTTGAATCAGCATGGCAAATCAAATCTTATTTTTAAAAAACAAAGTCTTCCTTCTAGAGTGGGAATTTAAAGTCTCTAGGAGACAGCAGCACAGACTGTCATTTCAGCAGGAGCAGCTGCAGCTGTGACTTCTTCCAAATAAGTATTCCAAATATAAATATTCAGAAAGAATTCTCGCTTTAAGCAGACTTTAGAGGAAGGGGAGGAAAAGAAGTGGCTGGGCCAGGCTTTCAGCTGCTTAACATTGCAACCACTTGCTTCACTTCATAGAGCTGTAGCCACTTGTCCTTGCACATGTACACCTGGCCAGGAGTTTGACTGTCTGTCTTGAAGAGCCTTGCTCCCTACCTTTGCTAGTACCCAAGCTGCTGCAAAACGCTTCATGTACATCAACAAATACTTGTTGCTATGATTGAAGTTGTGTGAGCCCTGGAAGAGCCCTCACAGCTCTCCCCATCACTGGTCCTGGAACAAGCCTGGCTCCAAGAACAAGCCAATTGCAGAGTTTTGTGGCTACTCCATTATGTTTCCTCGGATCTCCCCTTGGATCTTGTGGGTTTGTACAGGCTTGCCACCCATCAGCTTAGGTCAGGAAGGAATTTGCCTGAGCCCTGACATGATGTGGAGAGGACAAGTGTTGAGTCATTACATCAGCCACAGCTCATGGAAGAGAAGACCCTTTGCTTGATAAGGGGGTTTATGGTAGAGCAGCAGAACTGTGGCACAATCCTGACCCTGTCAGCTTCTCTGGTTGAGTCCTGCAAGCCAGACTTTGGTTCAAACACCAGAAATTCTGGAGCAGGAGAGCCTCACAGGTACATGTCTCCCTTCCTTACCTTGAGCTCAGCAGGACCCATCTCTTCGTTAACCATGCCCCTTCCTAAATAAACATCTTGAAGACACTTCTATTTAGTGTCTGGCCAGACAGCCTGGGGGAGCTCCCACAGCACTATTGGGCTAGATCCGTCCTGGCTGCTTGGCTCATATCTCTGTGGCATCCAACGATCTACACAGCATAAGTTGGCTTAGGTCCACCATGACTTGTTTTTATTAATTTTTTAAGCATTTAAGTCTCCAAAGTAAATGCTCTGAATCTGGCTTGGTTAATGTCACAGAGCCACACTGCTTTGGCTTGGAGTTTGGGGCTAAGGAGGGAACTAAAAGCCCTCTGAAGTCTCCCTGGTGAGGATGAAGGGAGACACGACTGCATTTGTCTACCCAGCCAATGCTAAAAACCTACCGTCTCCCCTCTCCCTTAGCACATCAGTATTGGGGATGGGAGGACTTCCCTGTGGGAACCTGGGATCCCCCTACCAAAGGGACACCTGCAGCATGTCCCCCTCATTGGTCCCAGGGAGGTCTCATATTGCTGCTTTGCCAGTCACCACCTTGAATTGCCACAGCATGAGCTGCGCCACAGAGCCAACCTCCTTCTCTTTCTAATAGTATTAGGAGATGTTGCAGACGCAACCATGTAGGATCATAAACTCTTCCTTCAAAGGAAATTCTGGTGTGGCTCCTCTTTCTTGTCCATGTTGGTCACAAATAAATCAGAAAGCTGTGCTGTCCAAACTGCACTGGTTGTACACATGACTAGGGTGCCAAATTTCAAGGCCATTAGGTGCATCTCTGCATGGCTTTCATTCCCATCACTGGTAACATACTTTAATTAATGTTTTCCAGAGGTCACTGTCCCTGGAAGAGGCCAGAAGCCTAAAGGAGCTGGAGACACACAAGCATAAAGAAGCAAACAGACCCTGTGGCCTGAAGCCCTGGAAGTGGTGTCCTTCTAAGCATTTATTTGCTTAAGAAGCATACCCTTGGAAACTGAAGAGGTTTTCCTTTTTTCTCCACACTTGACCAAAAAAAAAAAGAAAAGAAAAAAGCTCCTGTAACTTAATAATTTCCTTTTGACAAGAAAATATTTGTGAAGGCTTAACACATCTTCCCATAAGCAGCAGTATGACAGCTCAGCTGCAGTGCCAGGCCTTCCTGAAGCTAAAAAGGCTATTGTAGAACAGGAATATAGTGATTGTAATTCTCCCCAGTCCAGCCTCTAAATGAAATGACAGCCTTTGGGACTACACTTGGGCTGCTGCAGCTCCAGACCTGCAGCTATTTGCAATTTTATGTAGCGATGCCAAACATTTTCTGTTTGCATATAAGATATATGGTACATTCCATGAACACATGTAGCTCTAATACCCCACAAAGTTAAAAACTATTCCCTAAAGGGTTACTCCAGAAACATAAACATTTTCACTGTTTTCTCTTCTCTGCAGTTTAGTCTAAAACTTATTTCACATGAGTCTCTAAGACTGCCTTGTAAAGACTGCCTTTGAGGTGCCTTGTAAAGCTCTGCAATGTGCTTTCATCTCAAACTTCATTTGTGTCTCCAGAGCATCGAACATAAGTAGGCTTTCTTTGGGTGATATTTTGCAGAAACTAATATAATCACATTGTTTCTAATTGAGAAGGATAATTAATCCAGGACTTATAAGCAATCCNCACTACTTTGAAGTGTTCCTTACAAATACAGCAGAAGGAATTCAAAAATTGAGGATGGCCACCCCTTTGTCTGACAGTTAATGGTGGAGCCCTTGGCAGCCCAGTGGACAGTTTGCTCCTGAGCCTTGTGGAATTCCCATGCTTTAACATCCCCTCCTGATTCACTCTTTTGATTAACATTACCTTCTAGTGATGGCTGATCTTTATCAAGCAACAAGCATGGCCATCTTGTGTCTCTGTTCCAGCCTGTGGAAGCGATTGTAACTCTTTCACATTAGTGCAATCTATATATTTTGTGACAAACCTGTGTCCCCACAGAGCACTCAAGAGCCCAGAGCAAGAAAAGCCTAAGGGGCTCTTGAAAGGAAAAACTCTTGCCTTTGGAGCTGTGATGAATGTAAGGGTTCAGATCTGTCCTGCTGTGCTGACAATTGCTCCTTCTTAGCAGGTTGGTCTCCTAGCCTTCCAGAGAAGCATGCTGCCCCATTCTCCTCTTCCCTGACATCTGATTAGGGTTGAAGAACACAATGTGGACATGTACATTCACACACAGAGGCAGCTGTCCCTGGACACAACATCCTGTAGCTGCTCCCTGACCCCCTGCTCTGGTACTCCATGGTTCGTACCTGGACGTGCAAGCCCCTGGCTCGCAGCCCTGCTGCTGCTGCAGTTCTCAGCCCTCTGCCGCTGCTCACCAACCAGCCCAGCATCACGCTTGCTGTGCTTACACGCACCCACTCAGACAGAAAGCCCACTCTGTTTTTAGCAGATAAAAATAAGTTTTAATGAGAATACAGAACAGATTGGAGTGATCACATGCAGGCAGGGCTCAGGCGAGCATTCTGACCTGCCCTTTCGATACACTTTTTTTCCCACACTCACTCCTTTCCAATCCACCTCAATTCCATCCTTTCCCCACTTTTAATCCATCCCCAACATCCTGAACTAAGTACTGCATGTTGCCACAGCTCTTGAAAAACATCCCAAAATAGTCTGCACACAATCCCAAAAAATGTTTTTCCCACAACATCCCACAATGAGTCTTGTACATGTCCTCTTGTTGTAAGTACCTTTAAGTGTTTTTCCATGACCCACAAGAAGGTCATGTGCCTGCTCTGCAGGGCCTCACACATCATGTTGTGCTTCTTATCAGAGCTCTGCTGCTGCTGGATCTCTCTTCTCCCACACAAAATCCTCCAGCAAAAGAGGTTTGCTGAGGACAGGGTTGTCCACAGAAACAAGAAAGATGATAACAATGGGAGATCCTGAATGCCATTCATCATTCAGAAGGGGACTCTTACTGTGTAATTTTAGGGAGTTATACATATGTTTGGCAATAGGGTCTCCAGAACTCCAATAGAGGCTGGTGTTGGAAAAGGAACTAGACTCCTTGTAAGAAACAATTTTCATAGGACAGGACAGAAGATGGTGTTTCCCCTTCTGGCCATTCCATACCCCATGTCTGCTATTTACTGTGATTTTGAGTTGTATTTGTTGGCATCTTCCTCTTCTGCCTGACTTTCCCCTCTTCCCACTGCACAATACATGATGGAGTTGTGGATGGCACATTGGCCTCATGGACAAGAAGGACACAACAAGGTCAAATGCGTGAGCCATATGCTAAGCCAGGCGAGCAGAACCCTGTTGCAGCAGTGGGCAGCTTGGTTCCATCTCAGTGGCCATCATGGACAACCACTGCACAGTGCTTGGGAAGCATGATGGGGAATGAGGGCTCTCCACCTTACACAGAAGCTGAGAGCATTGACACTGAGGCCATGGAAGACTAGTGATCCTTTCCACTTTTTTCTGTTCATCTGCTTTGTACCTCTCCTTGAAGGTTTGGCCAGACTTAGAGGAACATCTGAGCTCCGTGAAAGCAAGCAAGCTCACCTTCCCACTGCTGCTTCCCAGTGCAGCACCACTCCACGTCTAATGCCCCACAGCACCCACCCCAGGTGGGTTCCCATTCAGGGAGAAAAGGCATGATGGAAAAGCAGCAACTTACAAAAAGGAGAACAGCTGGTGTGTACAAAGCCCAGAGCCTCGCAGCAGCTGTCCAGAAGCCATCAAGGTCTTGCTGCAGTTTCCACGGTAACTTCCATCTTCCACCACCCAGGTGAGGCTCAGCTCTTATGATCACGCAAGCAGAATACAAATAGTGGGTCTGAGGTGGAAAACAAAATGCACACTAAATGCCATGTGTTACCCCAGCTGCTCTGCTAGTAGTTTCTCACCTTCCACTCTTCCACATCTGCCCACTGAGGCAAAGCGCCAGGAACAAGGAATCCATCCACCGCAGCTGAACCTTCATGACTCACTTGCTGCCAGAGGGAAGCCAAGTAATTCAAAATTACTATAGGTGGCTTTCCAACTGGAGTCATGACTCAAGAGCCCAGGGACCTAATTAATGGACAGCTCCTTGATGCTCACATCACATGGATCTGACCTTCCATATGTGCTCATCTGAGAGGATCAGAGTCCTCTAGCGAGCATCAGCACCAACTGGGCTTGACTGCTGCCTCAAGGCCATCTCAGGATCTTCCAGGGACATAAAAGAGTGAAGGCCTCTCAGACTTCATCTCCATGGCAACCATAGGAAAGATGGGCTACTGTCACAGAACCAAGTAGCTCCTCATGCATACAGTCACACAGGTCAGTTGCCATTCACTTCTGGACCACCTGCGACAAAAGCAACTGGGTTTTAATTCCTCTTCAGCATGAGAAAGGAAAATAAAGGAAGTGAAAGGATGCACTCACAGTCATGTACTCAGTGCAATACTTTAATTCTTTGATGTACTCATTACTGTCCACAAAAAGAGAGTTCCCAAGAGCAGAGAAACCAAGGCCATTGACAAAGACTTTGGGCAGCTCTTCCTGTCATTATCATGCTGTGCACAGACAGGGAGCCCACACCAAAAATGCCAGCTTTCCACAGAGTCCATGGACACACTCCTGGGTTGCAACACTGCTGCTGCCCCGGGTCCAGCATCTTCCCTCCAACATGTTTTGACAACACACACCTTGGCTCAGAGAGGGATGTAGGTGCCAGACTGAGCCTGTTAGGGCAGAATCTAGCACAAGACCACCACCTTAGTGCTGAAGGTTATAGGGGATGCTCTTGAGGAGGTTTCTGCTCAGTATTGATACTCTGGCAGGAACAAGTGTATGGCCAGGAACCAGAAAGGTACCTGGTAATGACATGTAATGCAAATGTTGCCTGAAAAACTTGGCAGTGAGAGGCCCTCTTTTCCAGGTATTTGCAGCTTTCCTGGAATGTTCTGTCAGCTGGCATTACCCATTCCAGGTGTCAGCTCTGAACGACCCACAAGACTCCGCAGCACCTTTCTTTTTCAAATACTTCAGAGCATAAGCTCCAGTAGCGCTGCCAATATTAAAGCGTTCCTAGGTCTGTGTTGTTAAGAAGCTTTGGTTTGGAATATGGACTTAAATTTGGGAGTCTCACCAGGATCAGCAGTATTTTTTTATTTTTTAGCAAATCGACCCCACCTACAAGCCTTGGACCATCTTGGGTCCCAAATGCTCAGAAGAGATGGGTTGGAGCCTGAGGAACAGCTCCCTGAGATCTCAGGTGATTCTGTATCCCCAGACAAGGGGGCTGGCTGAGATCTGCTTCCCCAGGCAGAGGCTGCAGCAATGCCAGGGTGAGTGGATCTGTGAGCAGGGAGACTGTCCACCCCACAAGACCAGGATTCTACATTTACGTGGCTGGGTTGCCTGCAGGAACCAGGTGGTCTTGTCCATTCCTGGGATGAAATGATGAATCACCATCAGCTGAGGCAACCAGTGAAATATCTATTCCATCCCCATTTGTCAAATTCTGCTCATCAATGTCCTGGAAAAATGAGTGTGGAAGGAGCTACTCAAGTCATCCATCAGTTGGTGGTAATTTTCACTAACACTGGGAGATGGGCACAGCCCAAGAGATTGATACCTCTTGGGACATGGACAAGTGAATTTGGAACCTCTCATCTGGCTTTAGGCACAGAGGAAAAGTAGGGATCCCCACCAGCATCCAAATATCAATGGCAAATGAGGGGAGACATGACGCAGGCAGCTGAGCCATCATCCTATTTTGACTGCTGCACACCCTCAATTAGCAACTGAGCAGTCTTGATTAAAAGGTCACACTAAAAATTCTTCACCAGGAGGAATTCTTGGTTTAGCAGCTAATATGAGACAGTGAAGATCTGCCAAATGATTCGGAGTTTGAAATGCACTAGGAACAACTTCGCAAAGGCAAAAGAAAGCTTCTTTCTCAGCCTGTCAAAAGATACAATCTTCAACTCTTTGTATGAGTCATCTGGGATGAAGTGCTTCCAACAGACAACACTTCTTACAGTGTAGTTATTCTACCTCTGATCTCCCAGCCCTAATTCTCAAAAAAAACACTATAAAACATTTTTCAGGTAAACATGAATCACTTCCCTGAATATTAACATTTTTGAATAAGTTACCATCCTCCTCTCTGCACCTTTTCCAATAATCAATCTCTCAGTGCTCTACATCATGCTCCTAGTATTCTACAGATTACCAGCATGTCTTTTCTCCTTAGGAGATAACTACCAATATTGTCTTTATATTCCACAGGGTGCTGTCAGTTGTCTAGCTCAGACACAGGTCTAATTAAACCCAGAACAATTGTCCCCCATGTGCAATTAGGTTTGAAATTCACCTCACCTTTCTTAAGGAGCGTACACGCCCCAAACTTCATCTGCTTTCTCCAGTTATATTAGTTGGCCTCATAAAAGTGCACTTACTTAAAAATCTTCAGCTTTAAACCTTTGGCTCTAGCAATACTGCCACACCAAAAGGCTTCACAGACTGCAAATAGAAGGGACAGCATGCAACTGGATCTGGTTCATAAAACATAAAGGTGTAACACTATGATATGCTTCACAGAAGATTTTAAATTCTGTTTCACAGGACACGGAGGGTTTTGAGCACAAGTTTAAAATTGGTGTTCATCTTTGACTAGCAACACTGATCCATGGCTACAAACCCCTGTGCAGCTAGGCCTTCCCTTCACTCCTTCAACACCTATCTGGAAGAAACACCACTTCATAAGGCTCCTCTCCATAAGGGAAGCAGCATCTAAGCTGCCCTTCCACTGATCCTCAGTTTCCCATCTATAGAGGTAACGGTCTTCCTCGGTCCTGGGAAGACAGGTTCAGGCTTAGCCACTCCAGGCTGCTGTTCCTCAACCCTGCTTATCCATTGCTCCTCATGTTTGCACCTGACCATGGCCATTCCCTCCAGAGAGCCATCTGCACTGCTCTCCCTCAGAGGTTTGTAGAGTATCTCACTGCCAACTTACTGCATGAGAAGGACCAATACCTGCCAGGGCAGCTGCATAATAAGTCTATGGCACATTTCCACAGCACGAGAGGACTTGAATCTCTTCACTTTGAAGCCAGGCATCCTGACTGGGAGCTTCAAAGATGAGGCTTAGCCCATGTTGCAAAGCCCTCATGCTTCTGTGGCAGCAGCTGCCACAGCAAACCCCATGGAGAAGGAGCATTGCTTATGGAAGGCAGTGGGCAAGGCAGAGGCTGAGGAACTCCCCACAGTGTGGGCCAAGCCACTGCTGTAGACTGCCCCCATGAGAAGTGCTGACTGTGTGGGGCTGGGCGGTGCAGAGGAGCAAGGAGCTCTGGGACCACCGGGTACCCAGCCTGCAGTGTCACCACGACACATATATATCCCATTTAAAGAAACAGCAGAGGAGTAAACTTTGTCTGTGGACAAGTTTTTAACAGAGCGTGGAGACCAGCTGAGGATTTTCTCATACCTCAGGCTGCTCTGTTAGCTCTGAAGGGCTGTGTTTATACTTCTCCTGCTCTCTCTTACTGGATCTCTAGTGGGATCTCTTTCCTCAATTGAACCCCTAATTTCCATGTATTTATGGCAGTATTGTATCTTTAGGATTTAGCTGAAACTGGTGGATGGTTTCAAAAGCTAGGGAGGGAACAACTGTCAAGTAGACACACACCTACACAGACAGCATGACCCCAGGAGCCTCCTTCCCATAGAAAAACAAGCTAAATGCTATGTAGTCATGACATTCAAGGTTCTATTATAATGCTGAAATACAGAAGTACAGAAATAATGGTGCATGAGCAGCCTAAATTTTGGCCTGTTTTGTTTGGCTACTTGACTTTGCAATTTTAATGACTCTTTCAAGGAATCATTTTTATATGCGATGCAGCACTTCGTGCAATGACACATTAACTTTGACAGACTGTGTTTAGGTAGGAGAAGACCCCTTTTAAACTTCTTATGATTTTCACCTTATTTGCATTTTTCCCCGCACACACTCTTGCCCACTAAGAGAAGATTCACAAACTCATGCAAAAATATGCAGAGGATCAGCAAGGTAAAAGCTGTCCACATCTTTGTCCCTATGCTACAGATGACGGGAGGCTGATGAGTCTGATCCTTGAGCCTTGCACAGACAGGCCTTTTGAACTTGATAGCACTACTTGTGTGCAGAGAGATGACTCACTTGAGCATAGGCTGCCTGGCCCTAGTTGTGGAGACACTTTCTTAACAAATTTGCTGTTCTACAGCAAATACTGGCTGTTCCAACAACACTCATGTTTCTATTTTGAGTCACTGTTTACAAGTACAGACTAACAACAGTGGAAGAATGGAAATCTGCTATCAGCCAGTGGTCTCCCAGTGCTCTCAAAAGCAGTTGACAGAAGCTACATTGTTGGAGAGGGTCAGAATGGACAGGTGCTTTAAATACCTTAAAAAAAGATATAATTAGCTACCAGAGATATCACATTTCCTAAGAGGAAGGTGAGTATCTGGCACTTTCTCTAGCAGCTTAGAGCAGTAATTATTAGTGCAGAGACTTAGATACTGACTCTTATCTTTCACAGGTTGTCAAGGATTTCTGAGACTAGGGAAGTATCACATGTTTTCAAAATATCAGCAAATTCTCTAGTTGCTGCACAGTCATGGGTGCTTAACTGAAGCACCTCTTAATGGCTATCAGAAATAATTTGCACTGTCTCTCAGCAGAGGCAATGGATGGTTTAACATCCAGGCCTTTTGTTCTGTACAGACATGTCAGCTAAACACACATCAGGCCCAAGGGAAATTGCTACCCATTCTTTTTACATTTGCTTCTCTTGGTGTGAAATCTCCTGCTACTCCAACGCCCAGTTCAAAGTCCCTCATCAAAACTGTAATGGTGGTTCAATCAACAATGTTTTATAGGAGAGAAAATCACTTGATGCACAAGTACTCAAAATGGAGTTCATGCCAAACTTACAACTCATCGAAGCACGAGGGCAATTCACATGACCTGCCTTGATCTTCAAAAATTGATTTTTATTGAGTAGTCATCCCAATGACTTTGTGTTGTCCAGCTTTCTAATATAGCAGTGGGCTCCTTTTTTTAGAATATTCTTTATGCCTAGAAAGCCCAAGATGAGCTGGCAGCACAAGTGACTTTCTATGTCTGGGTTCTTCAGCAAAAGCATGGTTTTTTGCTCTGAGATCAGAGCAAAAAGACAAGGAAAGCAAGTCACAGAAATTTAATCTTAGGTCTGCTACTCATCGCTCCACATGGTAAGAAAATTCTTAAATATTTCCCTTTTTCAATTTCAATCATCTACGTGTTGAAAAGTATTGCACAGTTGTTAATGTCGTATTGATATTTAAGATCAATGATGACAGAAAAGCCTGTCTGAGCCAATGGAAAGATGCAAAGTCAGTCAAATGAGATCCAAGTGGAAGAGAAATGAGACTTCATTATTCCTAGCATGGTCAGAAAGATGCTTTCTCTCTCACCCCAGAAGTTCTCCATGTGAACAAAGAAAGTTCAGGTAACATAACCATCATGCTGTTAGGGAGTTGTTATTGCTTAGCATAACATGCTTAGCCAATAAGTGAGGATAAAGCCTATGGCTGACTTCAAGTCATCACTGTTTTCACTCCTGATCAAAAGGGATCTTCAGTAGTAGCCAGCACCATCAGAGGTGCTGGTGATGCACAGCAGGGACAGCGAAATGAGTGAGAGGCTCAGCTGGGGCCAGAGTTGTTCTTTGGCGTTTTTTTATGAGATGGCTGAGTCAGATTCAGCAATGATAGCAAATCTATAACAACAAATCAGTAAATTAGAGGCAGAGGTGTTGAAGGTAGGAAACAGGGTTGCTCATATCAAAGTGTTTCTAAAAGGATTATGTTCCTTTTGTTCTCTAAGAAATAACTAGCTAATGTGCCATGCAGACATGAACCAGATCCATGGGGCAGGACAAGGCAAGGCACGCAGAGAGGGAATGCTCTTTCTCAAAGAACGGTGTAGAAAAACCGTAATTTGCTTTTTTGAGGGACTCTCAGCCCCAGACTAAGGAAGGGCAGATTAGGCAAATGCTCTGATAACAAGAAACCAAAAGGACAATATTACATGTGTTTGGTGTAGCACTGGTGCTGCAATATAGAAAAGGATTTTAAGAAGGTGTATGGGTAAGAATAAGAATATAATGGTAAGGCCCTGAAAAAGCTGTAACAACCAGAAATGTTATTTAAGTGAGGACAACTATGCCTGTTAAAAAGAAGGGCAACTAAATAACGTAGTTAAATGAGGCCAATGAGAAAAATTATTCAATTAAATGAGCCAAAACAAGATCCACTGTAAGCCAAAGGGTGAAAGGAAGAAAGGTCCTGTGAGCCATAAGGGCAGGGATGAGGCTTACAAAGCGAGTGAAAATACTGCAGGCTTGGAAGGAAAATCTCAGTGCAGTCAGAAAAGGCCTATTGTTATTTTTTTTCTTCTGGTAACTTTAAGAAAGAGTTTAGCATTCAGGTGTGTTACATAAAGCTTCAGTGACTCAGCTTCAGGAGTACATGAAGCAAAGAGTTCACCTGACCACGTCAGGACTCCAGAAATGACACTTGCATGTGAAACAACGTCTGAACTTCTGGAGGGAGGTGGATGTATCCTGCAAGCTGCAAGTGCTCATTTGAGGGCTGCTGCTGCTGCCAAATGCTGAGTCTCCAGAAGAAATTGTTCTCAGTGCTAAGCCTGTGGTTTTCAGCAAGAAGAAGACTTATAAGGAAATGGCCTCTGATAATAATTAATCTCAGAAATACCATATTTCTTTCTCCCAGCCCCATGTGTCATTTGCCAGAAGATAAAATGAAGCAACGTGAGGCCATCAGAGTTGGCTGTGGTCTCTGCCCCTCTCACACCATTTGACACATGTTTTCAGTGGATCTTCTTGTCCTCACCAGTGTTATTTTCTGTTTTCCTTGGTGCCTTTTCTGCCTATTTTCCTCCCACTGACTAAAATGCCATTTCTTTTTTTTTTTTTCATGTTTAACTCATAATAATTAACTAGAAGGCAAAATTTCAGACCTTATTTAACCTCATCCATCAACAGAAATCCAGTAAAATATGATCCAGGTTTAGGTCTGTAACACTTTCTATTCATTCCAGTTTATTCATTGCCATTTAGTGAGAAAGCCCTTCTTTGTGGCAAACAATGTATTTTGCTCTGGTCCATAGTAGCACTGTTAGCTTATGAAGCGAGGAGACAAACCACTCTTGCATAATCATATTTATTAGATCATTAGCACTCTTTTAGAGAAGTGCCAACAATCAGCACATAGGAAAAAAAGAGAGCTGACAGGAAAGGCCATTAGGTGGAAAGGCTTTGGAAAGAACTTGCAGGCGGTACGCGGCAGTAATAAAGCAGACCTGTCTGCTGTCTCTAATTAATTATCTCATTGAGAGCTTGTTGTGAGGCTCTGCTGTGGCTGAGGTGCAACCAGGTGCAAGGGTGGGAGAGCAGGTTGGATGTACACACAATCTCAAAATTATATACATCTGCCTATGCTTTCAGCCATGGGCAGTTGCAGGAGGTTGTCAGACAGTCAGTCCTATACATGTTCAAACAGTGTGACCCCTATACAGCAGGTCAGCTGGCTTCCCAACAGAAGTGTCCTGTTTTTCCTTAGTAGCCCTGTAGATTTGTTCTTCTGGTCACTTGTTCTTGCTCAGCTTAGTCACACGGCCTTCTCCTAGTCTCATTGGGAGGCTCCCTATGCAAAACAATAGTCCATTAGGAGATAACATATAACAATAACGTACTTAGGTGACTGTGCATTGTCTATACCTACATAATAATGGGAATATCAGTGGCATATGATCAATTTTGTTTCATTATAACACAAGGGAAATAAATCCATTGCAAACAAATTTTTTTGGTAACCAAGGAGAAAATGCCTTGCTCTTCAACAAGTCATTCATGCATTGAACAAGTCCAGGAGACAAATGAGACAAAGTCGAGGAGACAGTAGATACCACACTGACCTTTTGTGCTGAAGTAGTACATCACCAGAGAAAAGGATCAGAAAAAATGGTAAAGGAGTGGAGGACTAGGGAACAAGTAGCACTGAGTTCTATAGAACATCTACACACCTACAGTGAAAAAGCACTTCAGAAAGCAACAAGTTGCTCAGAGCTCATATTACCTTTGTACAATTACTGAGTTGGAAATGTTACATGCTTTAAAATCTTTCTTGAGAGACACTGGTGAAAAATACTAGATAATACTTTTTTTATGCAGAGAGAGGCAAAAGGTAACTTGAGTTAAAGAGATAATGTCAACTTTGTGGTCACTTCTTAAGAAATTATTTTAAATGAGGTTCAACAAGTATCTCTGAAATTCTCTGACAAGTGTTTTCTTCCTTTAAAAAAATGCAGCTGCATCTTTCAATTCTCTCTTCTTTTTTTTTTTTTTCATTTTCTTGATATGGTGAAAATCCAAACAAACTAGAGGCCAAGGTGCCTACAGTCAAATTCACTGCACACCATTAATGTGATGGAAGACATGGTATGGGTGAAACTGTAAGCAAGCTGCAGTGCCACTACGCTGAAAACTAAGTGTTCTGCTATGCATATCATAAATAAATATGTGTGGCTGTAAACATATAGAAGGAATTAAAACTTATTAATGAATGAATGAGGATTGCCCTCTGTTCAGAACTGGGAGTTTGTGTTCTGTTTTCAGGCAGAAGTACCATGTTTAAGATTTCATACTGCCTAGCATTGTACTGAAATGGGAGCTCTGCCACAATCTTGATGCTTTCGCACTCTCTGCCACAGAGTAGCTTGGGGTGAACAAGTCTGTTATTAATGTGTTGCTCAAAAGCAGTTTGAAAACACAATGGCTACAACACATATTTTGGCCTTAAAGAGACACTGAGAATCCTTTGCTGCCTCAGGAAATAGATATGCAGATTAGCCCATGCCCTGTTTTGGAAATAAACAACACAGACTTTCTTTTCTCCTATTCCAAAATAAATGATCATTATCTCCCCAGCTGTTTTTTGCCTCTCTGCAGATTATTTCCTGTCTTTTTTCCAAATTACACAGACCACCTGCAGTACAGGCAAGCCAATGATACATCACGGGTGAAGATGGCAAAAGTTTGCCTTCTGCTTACCCTGGCACTTTAAGCACTAATGGCAGTTTTGAGATTTAATTCTTGCACCCTTGCATCTTTGCTGACTGAAAAATCACATTTTCAGGCTGTAGGAGAGATCTTTGCTGGCCAGCAGAGCTCTGCCAATGCTGTGTGGAACTTGTAACAGAGTAGGATAAGCAGCTCTGTAACAATCTCACTCCGCTTCCAAAGTGCTTACCTTAATTTGTTAATGAGAAGGTTGGCTGACAGGAATGAAGGAAGTCAGAGCATTAGCTGATGGTAGAATAGTCTTCCTGGCTCAGTGCTCCCAAATCAAAGTCAGCTTCTGCAGGAGCTTCCCTCTGTGCCTGGCAGCAGATTTCAGCTCTGACTCCAGACCCAAATAATTTGACTCTGTGGATGCCCAGCACAGCTCCTGTGAAAACAGCTGAACTCAGCTCTCCTCCGGCACCTGGACCTATTAGAAAACTAACTGGAGGTGTTACCTCATACACAGAGAAGAGGTGAAACCAGATTTCTGCAGGATCAGTCTTAACCTGTGTCTTTACCTGCCTTCTCAAAACATGAGAACCAAGAGATGAGGAAAGATCACACATCTACCAGGAATCACTTGCAAATGCTAAGGGCTTCCATCAAATATGAAGCGTGTCTCAAGGAGGAGGTGATCCTGCAACTTGCTCAGTGCCAGCAGCCAGAAAAGGAGATGGGTGGTCCATCTGCCCCCCAGGAGACCTGCTCTGAGGAGGGGTGAGAAATCACCAAAGCAAGATCTTCTAGCTGCATGAATCTAAGTGAACACTTAGGTTTTAGATACCCAAGCATCTGGGGTATCTAAGCACAGCATCTAGGCTGTGAGATGTCCAAACTGCATCTGGCCACAGGAAAGAAGTCATGGCCTCTGGCTTTTAGGGTGCCCAGTTTTTTGGGCCAGTCAGGTGGACAGCATGATGTAGGCAGCCTCATGGCCTATACCAAACTCTTCCCATCCCTATGTGTCTCCAGCCACTCAAACACCATGATGGGATGGAGGTTTGCTGGCCATGCCCCAATGCCTTTCACAGGAAGGGGAGACTGTGGCCCAGTGCTGTGATTTATCTTGCTGGGAGAGTCCATGGCTGGACTCTTGTGCCACATCTGGACTCTGAGTTCCAGAGCAGCAAAACTGTTGCAGAAATTCAAGGTAGAAAGAGGCTTTCATGTGTTTCATGTGATTTCACAGGACCACAGCTAGGACCTGCAGCCCCTCTCCTCTGCCTGTGCCAGACACACTTCACCTCCTCATCCCCCGTGTGGAAAGTAATAAAGACAGGGAGTCTGCAAAGGCATTGCTGTCAGAGCAGTGAAAAGGAAACAAAGTCAGCTGTGAGTCTGTTTTTCTGTCACTCAGGGCAACATCTTCTCTGTTGTCATGCATGTAGGGAAATTTTGTTCCTCTCGTTGAAATTCCATGCACTCTGCCTTGCTTAGAAACTGAAACACAAGTTAGGATCCACCTGCTTGATATAATTCAGTGCTTGTAGTTTAGTGTGATTAGAGTTGATTTGTTTAATCTGGTGTACAAAGCGGTTTGTGGTCTGCTACTCTATCTGAATTAGAATGTTTGGGGACATCTGCACAGAGCGCAAAACAGACCTCTGTGTTGTATTAGCTTATAATACATTAATTATTTTGTGCCCTATTTTATTTCTTTTCTAAATCAACTGCTTCACTTCTCTAGGTTTTTCTCTGCACCAGGAAAAATATGTTAAATGTAAAATAAATATGTAAATATGTCAAATATGTCAAAACATCAAGACCTCTGATGTTTCTAAAGCAGCATCATACCATAATTTCTTCCTGACAGGCAGGGAATAAGAACTGTGTTGAAGTACTGTGTGCAATTTTGGGCACAACAAGGTAAAAAAGACATTAAGCTATTAGAGCACATCTAAAGGAGGGTCATGAGGATGGTGAAGAGGCCTGGAGGGGAGGCCGTATGAGCAGCGGCTGAGGTCACTTGGTCTGTTCAGCCTGGAGGAGACTGAGGGGAGACCTCATTGCAGCCTTCAACATCCTCACAAGGGAAAGCAGAAGAGTAAGTAATAATCTCTTCTCTCTAGTCACCAGTGACAGGACTCAAGGAAATGGCATGAAGCTGAGTTGGGGGAGGTTTAGGCTGGATATCAGGAAAACATTTTTCACCCAGAGGGTGGTTGGGCACTGGAACGGGCTCCCCAGGGAAGTGGTCAAAACACCAAGCCTGTCTGAGTTCAAGAAGTGTTTGGACAATGCTCTCAGGCACATGGTGTGACTCTTGGGGTGTCCCAATCTGGGCCAGGAGTTAGGCTTTGTGATCCTGATGAGTCCCTTCCAACTCAGCATATTCTATGATTTTATGATTCTATTAATCATCTTGCAACTAAAACCAATGAAGCTGGAGCAAAGGAATACTGACATCTTCAAGAGCTGTATTTGCAGAGGTTCCTCTATTTGGTGCTATTAGGGGGGCTCAGGAAAAGAAAGCCTCCAGGGGTTGCTGGCCAGGTCTCTACCTGTATATCCAGGTCTTCTTTCCTCCACTGGGAACTAGTGAGTCACAAAGCAGTGACCAGCATGTGCACGAGTGTTGACTCTGTCGACACCCTTGGGAAGATGAGCTGAAGAGACTTCCCAGGTGTCCTGCTTTAGTGCTATGTAGCAATAAAGCAGTCTTTCTCCACAGAGGATACAGCTGAATGGTTTGAGCGCTCTCTCATGAAAAAACCCATCAGGTTTTTTCCCCCTCTAAAAGCTATATTTTATTGCTAAGAAGTGTTTTCAGTGGATCTTTTTTGATGGTGTCTATCACTGACATCTTAGATGGGACCACCAGCTTCCAGAAGCACATCTCCCCTCATTCTCACCAGGGCTTTGAGGAAAGCGCGTGAGTTCCCCTTGGCAAAACTCCTATCAGCTTCAACAGGACAGCATCAGACCTGTTGCCTCCTCTGCTGTGCTGGTTTTCACCCAGCACCATCAGACTGCAGTAATTAGCCCAGTCCTAAAACTGATGAAGAGAAACTTTGTGCGATACTGACAATGTTGCAGACTCTGTATCTCACCTCACTGGACAAAGGGAAAAAAAGAGATAAGGGTTGTGCAAGTCTGAATTTGGCTACCTCTCTCCTCAGGTACAACATCTCTTTCAATGCATGCAAGAAGAAAATGGTCAATTAACACACAGCTCTGCTGCTCAGCAGCTGGCCCCTGGATCCTCCTCCATGGCACTAAATGTGTCCCTGGCAAACAGAAGGTTCGGATTTTAAATGAGGAATTAATGAAAATGCACTGTTTTCCTGCTTGTTGTCCCTTTAAATTCAGTTTCCATGGAAACAGGTACGGAAAGGTTGCCTGGAGAGAGCCAGGAGAGATCTCTGCCTGGCCGCCTTCCCCTCTGGGTTGCCAGCTGAGCCATCCCAATTGCCAGGCTTTTAGAGAGGTTTTTACTGTTGTCTTTTCTGCCTGGAATATGAATGATGACTCCTCACAAATTCCTTCTCCAAGGAGTCCTGAGGTGGTCAGCCATGCTCCTGTTGCCTGCCACTGGGCTGCTTGCAAGTGGAGCTCCTCTTCTTCCAAGGCCCATCTGGTGGAGCACAGGCTCATCTGTACCCCCATGACTCCACTTTGCTGTAAATGTCATTCCTGTCAGAAACATCCACTCCACTGGTTTTTTTGTTTGAAAAGTGGTGGGTGTGATCTGAGCACACAGACTGAGTGGTGGCGGAGGGACAACTTTGTTGTTCATTCAGTGTTTTGAGATCCCACCTGGGGGACCGCATCCAGCTCTGGGGTTCCCAGCACAAGGCAGACACAGATCTGATGGAGCTGGTCCAGAAGAAGGATGCTAAAATGGTTAGAGGGATGGAGCACCTCCCCTATGAAGACAGGCTGAGAGAGCTGGGGGCCTGGAGAAGCTTTAGGGAGGCCTTATCGTGAGCTTTCAATACATAAAAGGGGCCTGCAAGAAAGATGGAGAGACTTTTTACCCAGTGAAAGGACAAGGTGCAAAGAGGGTAGGTTTAGGGTAGACATAAGAAAGAAATGTTTTTAAACAAGGGTAGTCAGAACAAGTTGTCCAGAGAAGCTGTGGATGCCCCATCCCTAGAAGTGTTCAAGGCCAGGTTGGATGGAGCCCTGAGTGTGGAGAGAACAGGATCGTAGTGATCAATCCATCCTGCATTTCTGTAGGCCTAGTCTTGACATAACCAGGCACAGACTGTGTTAAAATGCTGAATTATGCTGATAACAGGCTTTCGGGGCTGAAACAAAGAGAAACGCGTGACAAAATAAGGGAGGAGTCCCAGAAGTAAATAGTGTTCTTACAGTGCATGGACACCTTTTGTAATCCAATTAAAAGTGTGTTAGTAATGCATGTTTAGCTTGTGGACAGTAGCATGTATCCAATAGTCTAAGAGAGATCATGCGATGGGGTGTATTGGAAGTATATAAAAGAGCAGCTTATGTAAATAAAGCAGAACACTGCTGATCAAACTGGTTGTTTGCAAGTTTGTTCTGAAGCCCACCGTCAACACCTGAGCAATCTGATCTAGTGGAAGGTTTCCCTGTGCAGGGCAGGGGATTTTGAACTAGATGATCTTTAAGGTCCCTTCTAACTTAAACTATTCTATGATTCTATGAGTAGGTCCCAAAGCAGACTGCAAAATGTTGGTGTTTGTCTGTGTAGATCCATCCTTTTTCTAGATGAACAAAACCTCAGGGTCTTAGACCTACAATATTTGGAATTGGCATAGTCCTAGGAATCGTGGCTGGTTTTACAACTGCTGAGATACACCTGCTTCCATTTTTGTAGCATCTGGTGTGTCTGTGAAAGGTTGTCTTAATGAAATCTGAACTTCTAGTGAAAGCTGACTAACAATACAAGCTCTACCCACCCACCCAGGTGAGTTCTGCAGACAAATACAGTTCCAATGTAAAAACAGAAGTAATTTTTAATTGTAATTAATCCTAATCAGAATGGTTCAATGTTAGCTGTCATTTCTTCAGATATACATAAAAGCATTGCCCTCCTTGGTTACCTAGATGCTTGCTTATAATTAGAAGGCAGACTATCGTATCTGAGATATTATACTGAGATCATTTTCTGCAAGCCAGATGAGTAATTTCTTGCATATTGTACCAGAAAAAACTCTCTGCTTGCTGCTGGTACAGCCTCAGATGGAGTACAGTCTTCATATTGAGCAACCAGACTTCAAGGAGGATGTAAACCTGTACTGGGAAGATTTCAGAGAACAATGGGCATGATCAGAGGTCTAGAAAGTATGACCTTTGAGGCAGAGTTGAACTAACTGGGGTTATTTACTATAAGTGGAGGGAAAGGGAGTTTACAAAGGGAAACATCTCAATGAAGGGATAAAGTAAAACTGCAGAGAGGAAGGTAATAAAATTATTTCTATGCCATAGAATCACAGGATCATAAAGTGGTTTTGGTTGGAAGGGACCTTAAAGATCATTTAGTTCCAACCTCTCTGACATGGGAAGGGATGCCACCCACTAGACCAAGTTGCTTAGGGCCCTGTCCAATTTGGCCTTGAACACTGCCAGGAATGGGGCATCCACAGCTTCTCTGGGCAACCTGAGAACCAACAGGTCCATGCCTTTCTTGTGTCCACAATGGATAGAAGAGAAATAACAAGTTTAAATTGCAAAGAGGGAAAAACTTCCCCAGGCATAGGCACAGAGTCATAAAATAAGGACTTAGAGAGGTTTTTCTAAGCCAAATACCCCCCACCTCAAAGCAGGATGGGCAGGCACTTGCTCTCTCCTCACAGAATATTTTCAGTGTCTGAGACACCATTCCACCTTCAAACAGCCTGGTCCAACACTTCCCCATGAGTTCCCTTCGTGGAAAGCTATGCCTAATTCTTTACTTTTTATCCATGGAAAGCGATTCACCAACTGTGTTTTCCTCACTTTTGTGACCTTTGGGCACACCATGATGCTCTGACTCCTTTTCCAGGAGCTGCTCCTCTACCGGCCATTTCCCTTTCACACAGAAGAGTAATGTCATGGTGATGCCTCCTCTCTCCAGGCTGCTCTTCCAGTTCCCCTAGATCATTTTGCATGCTGCTGTCATTCTTCAGTGTGCTGAGATAACTTATCCTGTACAGGGAGACAATAACTTTCATCTCTACCCTGCACTGGTGCAGCCTCCCCTTGAATGTGGGGGGACTTTTGGGCACCACAAGATAAGAACTGTATAAAGCTACTAGAGAATGCCCAAAGGAGGGCTACTGAGGTGGTGGAGGGCCTAGAGGGCAAGCCGTATGAGGAACAGCTGAGGTCACTTGGTCTGTTCAGCCTGGAGGAGACCTCATTGCAGTCTATAACTTCCTCATGAGAGGAAGTGGAAGCGCAGGCACTAATCTCTTCTCTGCGGTGAGCTCTAATAGGACCACATGGAATGGGCTGAAGCTGAGTCAGCAGAGGTTTGGGTTGGATACTGGGACAAGGTTTTTCAGCCAGAAAGTGGTTGGGCACTGGAACAGGCTCCCAGGGAAGTGGTCACAGTACCAAGCCTGAGAGAGTTCAAAGAAGCATTTGGACGACAGTATCAGGCACATGGTGGGATTCTTGGGGATGTCGTGTGCAGGGCCAAGAGAGATCCCTGTGGAACCCTCTCAACTCAGAATATTCTCTGATTGCGTCATTCTGCAACTTTCTGCAGCCGCCACCAGCACCCACCCCTGCCCGCGGCCCCGCCAGGGCGGGGACTCGAACCTGCGGATCGGACGCAGGGAGGGCCCGCCCCGCCGCGTACTGCGAGCGGAGGAGGTTTGTCCGCCGCGGGCCGCCGTGTGCCGGTTCTGCTGTGCTGCCGCCGCTCTCGCCGCTCGATCGGCCCGCGCTGCGCCCGCCCGGCCCAGCCATGAGCGACCGGGCCGAGCTGGACCTCACCGGCGCCAAGCAGAACACGGGCATGTGGCTGGTGAAGGTGAGGAGCCGCCGGCGCGCACGCGAACCCGGCCCAGCGCGGCCTGTGGCGGGCGGCCCCCTCCGCTCGCCCTCGCCCCAGCCCCGCTGTGCCCGGTGTAGCTGCCGGCGGGTCCCGCGGCCTGAGGCTGGGGCTGCCCGCGTCAGGCTTGCCTTGTGCCCCTTCTCGGGGACAGCGCGGAGCTGGGCCCGGGTACCTTCTGAGTGAAGGAAGCACCGCAGGGAAAGTTGGGTACCGGGGGCCGTCGTAGAGTCGTGGAATGTGAAGGAGTTGGAATTGGTCTTAACGATCATCTGACCCAACAACTCCACACACCCCGCCCCACGGCTTGGGCAGGAACATCTGTCTGTAAACAAGGTTGATGAGGGCCACGTCCGGCCTGGCCTTGAACACTTGCAGGGATGGGAACAGCCACAACCTTTCTGGGCAACCTGTGCCAGTGTGTCACCACCCTCACAGTAAAAAATCTCATCCTTGTCCTTGGCTGGTGCTTTGTTACAAGTAACAAACATGGCAGCTTAACTTTATTTCCCCAAAACTCTGAGGCTTGAGGAGAATTTGAGTATGCCCAGATTCACATCCTCATTTAGAAAAAAACCCCAAAACAAAACAACAAAAACCAATAGGGAAAGTGAATACCAGTATCTTGTCCCTTTAGTGCTAGACAAGTACAGTCTAGTAGTGGAGGGGCTATGAAAAGATACTGAGATTGTCAAATCAAACCTGTCTGATGCAGGGTCACACTTACATCTGGTGCTTCCTCTCCTTCTTCCTTTAGGAACAGGCTCAGATCCACGTCAAAGAACCTGTGGGGACAGGGTGGTACTCGAATACTGGTGCTGGGTGGTGAGGAGGGCGTGACATCATCATACTTCAGTTACCAAAACATATTATTATGGCCCTTAAAAATGATGGGGAATTTCAGACTTGATTTGCTGTGCAAAATTGTTGATGGGCAGATCACTGCCTCTGTCTCTTTTGTAATGACACCTGAGTGTCTGGTGTGTCTTGTACTGGCACCTGAGTGTTATGAAACCACAATGAATGCTGCATAGTGATCTAATTGTAATAGCTTATCCAAGGCAGTGTCAAGGAAAGCTGACAGCAGAAAGCTGTGGAAGTACATCATGATACAGCAAGTGACAGAATGATAAAATGGCAGATAGAGTTGAAAAATCTAATCTGACATGCATGGAGAAACATTATCCTAGTTATACGTACACAGCAGTTTGGTCTCTGCTGGTTGTTGTCGTTCAAGAAGAGATTTAGGTTTTCAGTATACATGGGCAACTCTATAATGTCATGTCAAATGAGCAGAGTCAACATTGGACGTGATTACAAAGGATACAGGAAACAAAAGAGAAAATATTATCGCACCATCACGTTGCCTCTATTCTGCATGCTCTGTGTAGTTGTGGTCTTGTCCTCCCTCCTCCTCCTCTTGTTCCTCCCCGTGGAAAGTGTACAGTGACCTAGAAACAGTACAGAGGAAAGCACCAGGGATGGTCTTGGGAACAAGGAATGATGGCTGTGAAGGGAGCTCCTAAACATGTTATCACCTTGCAGGTTGTCAAGAGGACTAGATCTGAAGTACTAAGTAATGTCATGTGTGGATAAGGAAGAAGTGAATAGGAAAGAGTAATTTTGAACACAAGAATTAGAGGTGTGTCAGATTAATTTATCTGATGGGGCTGGGGGCAAACAAAGCAGGTACCATTTTGCACAATATGTAGTTGAATTTTGGAACTTGTTGCAGTAAGAAGTTGTGAATTTCAAAATTGCAGAAGCTCAAACACCATTAGTCAAGTTCAGACAAGAAAATTGAATTGAGGGATTAAAAATGAATATGCTGCCATAACCCAAGTCTGCTAAAACATCCTAGAAATTAGAAGAGCATGCTAGGGAAATATCTTTTCTTTGTATTTTCTCCTGTTTTTCCTGAAGTATCTGGTGTTGGCTGTGTTTGGAGACAGGACACTGAACTTGCTTGTCTTCTAGTCTGATACAGTTTGGTGTTTCTTAAAGCAAGCCATGAATTTTCAGGAACATGTGTGCTTACATTTGGTGCCACTCTGTGAGTAGAGAGTGCTGCCTGGTTTAATGAGAAAATGGGACTAAAAGGAACGCTTAAATATTACTCTTCCAAGTAAGTGTTAATGCAATCCCTTGTGTATGTGTTCTGAACTTATAATTTGTCTGTCCTCTTGTATAACAGCGATAATAAAAAAAATATTTAAAAGTTGCTAACACTGATGGACCATAACAAGGGACATGCAGGATTTTATTCTTTGATTTCCTTCAGACTTGAACTTGGAAACAATCATCTTTGTTAGTAGGACTTCTAAAACACAGGCACCGGACCTGTACCTTTTGTTTTCACTAGCTGGGATAATGAGGCTGAATTTATCCTTCGTTTGAGGGAGGGAGCAATCAGTTCTAATGGAATAAAAAACATGGCTTATTTGATTTCCTTTTAGCATGCATCATGCTACCGTGGGAATTATTTCAGGGAGACTGCTTAACAGGCAATAAAAATATACTGATGAGTGTTTTAGAAACAGGAGCAGTAAAAGGAGGTATCATAAAGAGAGTGAGTTGCTTTAGTACAAATCCAGAAAGCAACTCGATATTTTTTCTGTGTTTTCAGTGAAAGCTAATATAGAGAAATACTGTAAGAACTTTTGGTTATGTACTTGTGGTAAAGTGAAGCCCATTCAGTGTTAGCGGGTAGAATTGTTAATTTTTTATTCCCTGTGTGTTGGTCAGGTTTTTTTTATTTAATCTGCTGCACTTATCTATGGTTAGAAAGATGGTATATTTATGTAATTATTTTCGTATGTTCAAAGGAAAATTAAAACACAGAAGCTGACATCAGCCTTACTCAGTTTCTGATGTAAACAGTGCATATGGATTGCTATATAGAGAAAGAACTAATTTAGTTTCTTACAGAAAAGTGGAAGTAGTTTGTTACAGATAGGGTCTACCTTTGTGTTTTCTCTTGAAGGTTAGGAAGCTGTGAATAAGCTGAAAGATGTGTGAAGCAGGGGCCCTGATGTCATACACTGCCTGCAGGGTGCGTTGTGTACTGGAGCCTGGGTGTGTTTGTGCAATGTGAGTAGCAAGAGGAAAGCAGCAGTGTGAAGAGGTCTTGAAGTGATGCTCCTTAGTACGTCAGATTTGTTCTAGTGATTAAATTGTATATTTTTTTTCAAGAGAAGAGTATTCTTACCTACAAACCCCAGAATAAAGGCCTCTTGTCTTGAGAATGTTCAGTAGCCTTAATCCTGTTGTGAGATCTTTGAAAATTCTGCTCTGTAAAAGCAGGTTGCTCTTGTTTTCTATCTGCTCTTTCAGAGAGTGCTGAGAGTTTGAAAACTAACTCTTCTCTATAAGTTAAACTTTTATTATGCTGAAGTTAAAAAAAAAAGGAGCAAAATGAGATGTCTACAGCGTGTAAGACTTTATTTAATATTTTCTGTGATTGTTTACGTCATTAGCATGGTACTCCAGAGTTTAGTATGTGGTTTTGTGAGTACCGTCTGGTTTTATCTGAAGTATCTGTGGACAGCTAGAAGTAATCCTTTGATCACAGTCCTTCATAACCCTTTGTCTTTCTTTGCATAGCCCTTGATTGCACGTAGGCCAGCAGAAAGATGATTAAATGCACTCTTTGAGGCTGTTTCCCATGTAGCTGAAAGAAGCATGATTGATGTGTCACCTCTTAATCTGAATAAATTTCCTGTCTGAATATGTTACATAGCAAGTCAGTGATTTTAACAGCATGAATGTCCTTCACTCCTTGTCCACTCGCACTGCATGTGCATCTACCTTGTAACCTGGCAGTATAACTTAAATACAGGTTAGGTGCAAGTACATAATGATATTTTTATTGAGTCAGCTGGAGCACATGTCATACCATTCATCTTGGCCTTAGAAAGAGAATTATATCTGATCTGGCATGGATGCTGTAGGAAATTACCATTTTGAAAACTGTGGAAAAATATATATTAATAGATGGTGCTAGTTAATGGCTCTCTATTGTGCTCCTGTGGTATTTCTGACCCAATGTCTGAACTTAATGGGAACCTGGACTGACATTTAGTTGTTCTGAACAGTTGGACGACATCTGGATTTTCTAGCTATTCCACAGGACTTCATGGAGTGCTGTGAGTCTAAAGGAAAGTGCTAAATACCAGTTCCAAGATATCTCCTGGAGTTTTTGAAGAACAGGTAAATCCAAAGTTAGTGTTAAATTAATTTGAGCTTTAGGAAGTTAGCAAGTTTCTTTTTGTCTACAAGTTCTTGGAACATCATCTTTCCCTGCTCAGCTCTGTAGTTTTATTCTATGCAAGACCAAAGTCAGACTTCAAAGTGCTTCTTTACTGCTTGAAACAGAAAATGCCATAGGCATAGATTAGTGTGTTTCTCTTCCTCATTGACTGTGCCTCACACCATTCTTCTACATGGGCACAGATGTTTTCAGTAGCCGTGGACTGTATGAGCCACAATAAGCTTTGCTGTACCAGAAAAGAACATTGCTGTAAAGTTCTGAAGAACAGGCTGCTTTATTGTCCATTATGAGCCCAGGTCACCCAATGCTGAAGACAGCAAAATCTTTGTAACTGAAGGAATTTGTGTGTAGGTGAGTTGACATCACTGGAACAGCTTTTAATCCTTGGATGTGTCACATTAAGCAGACCTCCTTTTTCCTGTCCCTGCACTGACCTCTAGTTTGTGCAGCTGTTTGGGAAAACGGGTTGTGGATCTCATTTGGTTGTTCCACCCATTAAATACAAAATCAGCACAGCAAAGTCCCCCCCCACCTCCCAGACAGATCAGTCTGGTTTTTGTATAATGACCAACTGCGCAATGACTTTTCCCTATACAGAGGAGGTGTGGGAATGAGTGATGGGAGGTAGATTGGCCTCAGGCAGTTCTGCTGTTGGCGAAAGGGACATCTGGTAGAGTAGGGCTGTGATCTGCTGCTCAGCTTTTCTGAGGTTTCCAAACTCTAAGCCTTCCCTTCAGAGGCACCTTTTAGTCTCTGAGTTGTAATTCTCTAAATTCTCATCACTGTGATTGTTTGGTTCATGTTTGGGGTTTTTTTCCCCCAAGAGATTGTAAGTTCTAATAAATATTTAAAAGTATAGTTTTACCTGATAAAATATTAAGACTACTTAGTTTAAGAATATGATGCTGATCTTTTTCTGCCTTTCATGACTAGATAATAGTATTTGAGATTCAAGTTACTGTAAGATTTTCCCCTCATTTAGGACTCTATGCCAGCCTTTTTTTTGTGCTACATTATGCCCTTTGGTCTGCCTAGCAGAACATATGTATATATAACTGCTTGGGAAGTGGGCTCACATGAACCTCAGGAAGTTCAGCAAGGCCAAGTGCAAGGCCCTGGACTTGGATCAATCCCCAGGATCAATACAGGCTGAGGGATAAAGAGATTGAGAGCAGCCGTATGGAGAAGAACTTTGGGATGTTGGTGAATGAGGGGCTGGACATGACCCAGCAGTGTGCACTTGCAGTCCAGAAAGCCAACTGTATCCTGGGCTGCATCAAAAGCAGCATGTCCAGCAGGGCAAGGGAGGTGATTGTGTTCCTCTACTCTGGTGAAATCCTACCCGGAGCTCTGTGTCCCTCATCATAAGAAGAATGTGGACCTGTTGGATCAAGTACAGAGAAGGGCCATTAGAATGCTTAGAGGACTGGAGCACCTATTCTGTGAAGAAGGGGTGGGGAAGCTGGGGTTGTTCAGCCTGGAGAAGGGAAGGTTCCAGGGAGACCTTAGAGCAGCCTTCCGGTACCTGAAGGGAGCTGGTAAGACAGACGGGGACAGACTTTTTAGTAGTGCCTGTGGCAATTGGACAAGGAGTTGTGGTTGTAAGTGAAAGGAGGGTAGATTTAGACTAAATGTAAGGAAGAAATGTTTTATGATAAGGCTAATGAAACACTGGCACAGGTTGCCCAGAGAAGTTGTTGGAAACATTCAAGGTCAGGTTGGACGAGGCTTTGAGCTACCTGATCTGGTTGCAGACATCCCTGCTCATTGCAGGAAGATTGGATTTAGAGGACTATTAAGGCCCCTTCCAACCCAAACCGTTCTATGATTCTATATTGTCTACTCTATTTAGCTCATACTGTATTCTGAAGTGGTCATGGTAAAGTATTTGAAGTATATACACATACACATTTAATATAGAATTTTAAAATCTGCTTTTTGTGAAATCTGTCTTCTTTGCTTAGGTCCCTAAATACTTGTCACAACAGTGGAATAAAGCTTCAGGAAGAGGTGAAGTGGGAAAACTAAGGATTGTCAAGTAAGCCTTTAGTATACCTTTAGTAGCTGCATTTCTTAGAAGAAGTTACCTGCAGTAAAATAGTTGAAGTAAAATAGCTATTGTAATACATAATCCAGTTTCTTGCCAAAAATGTACATATTTCTCTGATACCTGAATGGTACTTACTTGTATATGATTAGGAATATAAATTGTACAAAATTATGCTAGGGAGTCGCTGTATCCCATTACATGACGTTTGATTTCTTAAACCTAAGAAATGTAACTGGAGAATTTTCTTAAACTCGAATGTGCTATTTTGCTGCTTCTGTTCTCATGTGCTGACTTTTTACATATATTCTTGGGCACCAGAATAACAAAAAAGTTGAACAGCTCAGGAGTGAAGATGAGTAACAAAACTAGAATTTGAATTTTCATTTTTATCAGGAGTATTTAGGTTATGAAAATTTTGTTGAATATTTTAAATATTTATATACTTATTAAATACTTAAACATTAAATATTTTCTTTTGCAGAAATCAAGGAAGAACGGAAGTAAGTATTTACTAATTAAAAGGGCTATGAGTGTTTTATTTTGAATTCTAAAAATTGTATAGAACATGCTGGTTTCCAATGTCACATATTTTTTGTTGTAACAAAATTCTGTACCACAGAATCAGGAGGAGAGAATTCTGCTAGTAGTTCTGCCTGTAGACTTGCTGTGGGACTTCCATCCGTCCCTCAGTTTGTCTGCCCATCTATAAGCAGCAATGATAGTGGTGACCTTTCTAAGCATTTTGAGATGTGTTAGTACAAAAAGCTAAGGAGGATGCACAGGAAAAGCACACAGTGCTGGTCTGAAAGATTCCTCTTCAAGTTTCTTTCTGTGGCCTGTGATTCTGGTTACCCAGTCCCCCACTCCTTAGCAAAGGAGCCATGTTTCAATCTCTTCTGGGCTGTATGAAATTCAGGAGTCCCAGGCTAATAACACTTGTTGTGGTACTTTAGCACTTTTTCTGGAACTCAGCTGGCTGTGTGAAACATTTTTAAGCACTCGTACTGAGCAATGGCTGAAAATCTATTATGCCTTACATTTTAATCAAATTATTCTCTGACTTCAGGAGGAAGTAATTTACTATTTTTTAAAAGTTGAGTGAATTTTATTAAGTACATGAAAACTTTGAATTCTGTATTTCAACAAGAGATTAATGTAGGACTCTCATCCCACTTTTTATGTTTTTGAAATGCAAATGTACTATACTACTTGTGTTTTCTCTCTTTTTGTTTCCCCATAAGTAGTGAAACAGTGTAATTGAGTCTCTTTAGTAACACTGTGGCAATTGTGACTATTAGGTGTCATTTACTTTGAATGAAGAGCTTGCAAGCATCAATGATATTGGAGGAAAACCTGCTTCAGTCAGTGCACCAAGGGAACATCCATTTCTTTTGCAAAGTGTGGGAGGACAGACCTTAACTGTGTTCACAGAAACTCCAGTAGGTAAGTTAGAATTAAAGTTATTTGTTATGATTCCATTATTTATGATTTTGATAAACTCAATGCTGTAAAAGAAGAAGACTTGGAAGTAAGGCTTTGGCTCTGTTTTGTTTCTATCTGCCTACAGAGCACTGTTGTAATTTTTTTGTGTCTGCTGTCTCTTTGCTTGTGTGTTTGAACAACTGATTTATGTTCTACACAAAGGGTTATCATGTACAGTTCAGCTGTGGGTCTGCTGAAGAGAACAGAGAGTGTGGAGTGCAATACAGAGTACAGTACATTGTGTACATTCCCCTTTAGGGTTTTCACGGCAAAAAATGTTTTTGTGTTCCCATGTGTTTTGGGGATGAACTAGTATTTCTTTTTCTCCTTGAATTGGTCTCTGGTGTGAAGTTTTATAAGAATGCTGATTTTTCCTCTAACCAGTTGAACAGATGCATTTGAACAATAAACACATCTGTTCAGCACATTTTCTGGAAGTATATACATGGTTTAAGTGTATTAAAGCTTAATAAGGTCATAATAATCAAACAGTGCAGCAGTAAGGTTATAGTTTTTTTTTACTGGATTTCAGATACCTGCCTTAATTTCAGATCAGTAGCTATATGAGTGATTAGGATATTCAAGATTGTATGCCCTAAACTGCATGTTAGACTTAAGGGACGTGGTAGTGTTATGGCAGTAAGTTCAGCAAACTGCAGTGTGTGGGAGTCCCTTATGCTGTAAGGTTTTCTACTGGAATTACCTGAGCAAGTTCTGGATGTTAGAGAGAGAAGGCAGCTGTCTGCAGCGCATATCTCATTGTCTGCAGAAAGTATCCCAGATTGAGGCGTGTAGGTTTCTGTCCCCAGAAGACTAGTATTGTTTGTTGCCTCTGTCTTCTGCAGGGCAGCGAACTACAGTGTGACCAGCTTCTGATTTTTTTGATGTTCCTAGGCTGGCAAGTAATTGCTGTGATGTCAGTGTGATAAATAAATGAAGGAAGGAAAATTGTAACTCATGGGACAGACTAGAATACTTAGTAGGTTTGAATACCTTCTTTTTAAAATCTGTTTTAAAGCTTTGATGACTGAGCAATGAGATATTAAGGTACAAGTAGTTTGGCTGTCTCAGTTGTGTTTAGAAATAAAAGCACTTATGGTACAACTCACAGGCTTTTCATTTGTTATCCCTTTCTCTGAAACTAGTCTGATAGCATTATTGGTTTTTCACTTTAAAGAGTTTGTATTTTTGTGTGTGTGACTTGCAACTTTTTAAAAATGTTGGAGTTTGTAATTCATAGATTACAAATGCGGAAAGAGACAGGAAGCAAGTTTTCAAGAATGTTGCAAGCATTTTAATAGTACCTCATCCCTTTTCATTTCTCTGTGCCCCAACCTTAGAATGCTTGACAAAAGAAAGAGATTTTAGGTTTGGAGGTGTGATTAGAATATACATGCAGTGACTTTTGCATGTTTGCTGCAAATCCCAAGACATTTTTAATACAAAATATTGCTTCAGAAACCTCTAACAGTAACTTAAGCTGCAGTGAGCGCTGATGCTTACCTGGAATGGGGAGTATTTGTCATCATTTGGAATGAAAGTCGTTATGTGGTAGTTAGAAGATGCTCATTTATTTCTGTTTTATTGTTTGTTAATACCGGCGTCTCAAAACTTTTAGATACTCAGAACCTGTCCAATTTTTTTATTTAATCAATTAAAAATTTTGCATTTCTTAGCAACCAGAAAATGTTATTCAAGGACCATGGATCTACTGAGTGGAAGTTATTATTTTAATTGGGAGCAAAGGGTAGTTAGTGACATGAGAAATGTTTGGAATGAAGCACTGAATAAGTATAGACCCTGTCAAAATTGTTTTTGCTTGAGATTAGCACAGTCAGTGAGTTTTCATGGAACTGCTTTAGATGCAAAATGGCTAAAATCTGATGCTGTTGTGTTTAAGTTGCTGTTGAGAGTGCAATCAAACATAAATTTTATTGTGCTTTTCTTGTCTGACTTCTTTTGCTTGTAAAAATGAATGTGACACAAATATTCCGAAATCCATTCAGATTCCTTACTGGCACCATGTTTCTGCAGCCGTACGTGTGTGGTTAAATGTGTATCCCCAATATGTTTTGAGCTCCGTGGCCAATTTCAACAAATTTCACAGTGAATTATGGCTAGTGTGAAAACAGGTGTCTGAAGAGTGGACTGAAACTGTATGCATATCCCAACTGAAAGAAAGACTGCTACCCTGTTTCATGCAACATGGAAAACCCCACTATATTTATATCAACCATGGAAAAACATTCAAAAAAAACTTACACATCTCTGCACATTAGTCAATCCACAGTAAGAGACAGTCATAGGAAATTGAAGTTCATTAATTTGTAGGTTCAAATATTAGGTCCTAATATTTGTCTTCATATTATAATGAGCATATTTTTTCTAAAAAGCACTGGTGATCCTGTTCCTCTCCTTTTGTTAAGTGTACCACATAACAGAAGAAATATGCTAGTTTGAACTGTGGGCCAAAGGTTAAGCTGGTATGGAACTGCAGATGTCATGCATCTGGAAGGATGCATCTTGGGAATTATGCAAATGAAATAGTAATAAAAAAGTGCTTCATGCACTATTGCTCTCAGTCCTTCTTGAGAATTGAATTTACCTAAAATGGAGCAAATGGCATAAAGCAGTTTGTTTTTATTTTGTGAAGGATGAGGTTTATTTGGTTGTGCGTTTGTGTTTTGTCCCCCCCTCCTCCTTTTTTTTTGAGCACATTGAATGCCTTCAGATCTATTCTGTGGGCAGTCCTTTAATGCTGTGATCCTTATGTTGTAGTGTCTTTCTTATGTTCTTTCTGAAGTATGTTGTAATTTTGGAAGATGCTGCAGGGAGTTCACATATTTTGGATAATTCAGCACTTCACATTGACTCATCAGGTCATTTAGAGCAAGCAAAAAAGATCAAATTTGACAAGTCATTTAATATTTTCTGCATGATGTAATTTCTAGACTTCTGAATGGATTTTCTGTAGTTTTGCTTTGCTTTGTCTTAACTGAGTTTGCTTCTAACACCGGTTTTACTGGAAGAAATCCTTTAGTTCTTTCGCTGTAAACCTCTGCATCTCTAGGTGTCCTATATTAGTTAATGGACAGCAGGAGGCTTTTCTGAGGTACAATTTGTTATGTCCAACATCTAATGAATGCGTGTTTCTGGTGGTCTAGTGGTTAAGGACACGGCACTGTAACTGCCGAGGCCCGGGTTCGATTCCCGGTCGAGGAAACTCCCCGGGCAGGTGGAGCCCGTTAGCCCTGTAAGGCAATCCACCTACGTCCTGAGGACCTCGCTGCCACTGTCCAAGCTCGCTTGGCCCCGGCAGATGAACCTTAGGATTAAAGGGTGGGCTCAGTTCTGCGCGCACTGTGTCCCACCTAAAATAAATCCAATGCGCAGGCTGGAAGGCGTACAAAGACCTTCCCCAGATCTTCGTTCGCGAAGNACAATTTGTTATGTCCAACATCTAATGAATGCATGTTTCTTGGTCTTCTATAGTGTATGTAGTAGATCTGAGCTAATATAAAGCTAGATATAGTGGCTCCCATCCAGATACTATTAAAAAAAATCTCACATGCTGCATGTTCCGTTTGGACTAACTCTGGGGTTTTCTCCTGTTTCTTTTCTTTTCCTGTGAGTAATACCGAGTAGTACAATGTACTCTGAAAGTAGTAGTTGCAAAATGCCTCCATACTTCCTTTGCAAGGCTATTTGCACATCTGAGACATTGCATTGTCTTCATTGCTGGGGCAGATCGCTAAGGCCTGCGGGGTGGTGTTCCTGAGCATCAGTGTAGCAAAGCTGGCGCGAAGTGTGGCTTCTGTCATGTCTGCAGAGGGATCTGAAGCACAGTTGTCTCTTGCTGTCTAGGGCTTGCTGTCTAGGCTGGTTTCGGTATTATTTCTGCATTAGATATGAACTACATTCTGTTCCATAAACATGACCATATGTACATCAACAGTTGCTATGCAACAATGCTATTTGTGCTTCCAGTCATTTTATTTTTTCTTTGTCATCAGCTATCATAGCTGTAATTTTTGGGGTGGGTGGAAAGGAGAGCATCTTGCATATATTTTAACGTACTGAATAAAATGAATCTTACGTATAGCTACAAACTATCTAGGGGCAATTCATGGGCCTGGTATATAGGGTATATGTGATTAAATTGTCTTCTGAGCTTCCTACTGGCAGACACCCTAGCATAAGATGGTGCTACAATTTAACAATTTCTTTCTTGGTTGAAGGAATAGGAAGACTCTTTTGTTAAACATTTAACAGCAAACTTTTCTGATTGTGATTTTAAATTAGTTCCCTTATTGCTTTAATTGCCTGATGCTTAATTTTTCTACCAGCGTGTAGTTTACGTTTGCTGGATCTAAATATAAATGAAAAATGCAGCTTTGTTAGAGATAATGATAAATGTTTCTTACTGAGCTGGTTTTTTGAAAAATGCACTGCTAATGTGACTTGAGAAAACACAGACCTTGGCAAGCAATTGCATCCCAGACTGTAAAGGACTGATGGGTGGAGAAGAAGATTTTACACTGTAGACACAAATAAAGTATAAGATATTTCTGTGAGGTGAAGTGAGATGATTCATTTTATTGAAATTTTTAATATATCTTCACAACTCCCCCTTGGTAAGTGGGATTGCCTTAATGTTTATTTTTGTGTCTTTAAAGTCTTTCATGCTCTTTCAATCTTACTGAAAGTAAAACATGTTCAGAGAATTCCATTGACAGAATACCTGCCAGAGCTTTGCTTCTGAGCAGCATTCGTGCATGGGTTGTCTCATTGTTTCATGCTTCACAGAACATTTCTGTCTCTTAGCATTGTGTTTTTCTCCTGTTTTCTGAGTCTTCTCTTTCAGAAACTCAACTCATGACATTCAATTATTTCTTTTGTATTCTTGTTCAGTAAAGCACATAACTCTGCCTATATACTTTAGAACAGCTTCTTTATTCCCTCATTCCTTGAAAATTCTCCTGTTGTTTTGAATTATTGGGTTTTTTCCCTTTATGCAGCTTCTCATATACAAAAGGACCTTTTCTGAGTTTGTACATGAATCACACCTCCTGTATAATGTACAATGCACAATTGTACTCAGTGAAAATGAATATACAGAGGTTTTTATTCTGTATTTTGTATATATATATTTTTACATATTGTATATGTCCAGCCATTAAAGTAATGTGAAGGGAAGAAGCACTAATGAAAACCTTTCATTCAAGCAGCTACTTCTTTAATTCTGCTTAATTATTTTCAGTAAAATACATAGTGCTCAGAATCTTGATGCGTTGCAATACTACTTCCAATTTTATTAGATAAATATTTGAATTCTCAAGTTCCTCATCAAACTGTTACTTAGGAAATAAACACCCTCACTGTTCCGCCATCTTAGCGCAGCCTGCTGAGGAGTTTTGACATTTACCTGCTTACTGTAATGGTACTTCCCAATTGTCTCTGTTCAGGCTGTCACTTAACCACATATTCCAGTCTGCACAAGGCTTTGGGATCTTACTTAATGCTTCTTTGTTCCGTTATGTACTGTAGTCTTTTATGGACTGTTAGAAACAGAAACCCTATCAGCAGCCTCACGATTAAAAGAAGTAGAAACAACAGCAGCCTTTCAGATCTCTCGCATTTATGCCAATTTCCAGATATTTTTGAGGATCATAAAGATGAAACCTGTGATCAGAAGAGCAGAATGTGACTCAAGCTAGTCTAATTACAGACATCATTCTGATGGCTCAAAATTTTATGTGTATTATTGTGTCATAAAGTCCATTTAGAAAACAATTGCAAATGCTTACATCATACCCCTTCTCCATGTAAAAAAAAATGGAAATTATATTTATTTAATTACTTCATATGCATGTTGGATGATTAAAAAATTACTGTAAAGGAGGCTCAGCTGGCTGGCAGGGATAAGCTAATTTTATTTTCATTTCTGATATTAAAACTACAGACTGTTAATTCCTGTACAAATTTAAACAATTGAGGATATAATACACAAATTATGTGGTATATTAGAATGAGCTCAGTGTGATGAGAATATTCTTTCTGCCTACTTTATTGACTTAAATGATCTTTGTTTTTACAGTCTCACTGATATGTGTGTAAAAACCAATATCCCAACACCCTGTCACCACAACAACGGGAAAAAAACCCACCACCAACAAAACCCCCCAACTAAACAACCCCAACCTGTTGACCTTTATCTGTGACTCTTGCATGTTTTAGGGGAGATTGAGCAGCTGTAGTCTGCCTTAATAAAATACTTTAAGTAGACATAATACAACTTCTTTTACCTTCTTCATGATATTAGTACTGAGAAAATTTTTAAAGCAAAGACTTGTGAACTAATCATAACAAAACTGAGTTGTCTAATGATGAAGAAAAATGCCACTTTTCTGCAAGGCTTGAATTTTGTCTCGTTTTGTTTCTGCTGTTGAGTGCAGATTCTGTTGATAAATACAAACAAGTATACTCTCCCTGTAGACATATTATACATTTATTGTTATTTGAATCAGAGATGCTATTAGCAGTGTTTAAGTGTGATGTCTTTGGCAATAGTTTTGGCTAGGTGGCTGGTCTTCCATTGAAACAGACTTAGAAGTGAAACAGCTTTAAATCCAGCTGCATCTCCCATCTCAGTCCAGACAGGCATTCATATCATGGTATTGTTCATGTGTTCTTCATTATATCCTCTTTGCATCTTATGTGTCTACTGGATGTTTCCTTGCTGTTATTACAATTGAGTTAGGGTGTTGGTTGGGTAATAACATTATGGTGTAAATGTGCTAAATACACACAAAAAATAGTGTCACCAAGAAAATGCAGGGTTTTGTGCAAACAAGCTGTTGCAGGGGTTGCTGCAAACATTCATGCTGCATGTATATCTGAAAGTTAGCAGGGATCTTTACTCATTTTGTGAAGGCTCATCACTTGAAAGAGACTATATAGTGATGGTTTCTCATCAGGAAAAAGCAGGTGCCTTCAGTTGCTGAGGCTAACAACAGCCACCTGGTATAAAGAAAGAAAGATTGGTGGGAGACGGGTTTTTAGATTTGCATTAGTCTTCAGGCTGTCAACAATCTCAGTGAGAAAAGAGGAACATCAGCCTTGAAAGCCAGCAAGAATCAATAGCAAGAAAAAGATTTTCTAAAATATTTCTTGTTTTCAATTCTGTTAATGCTCAGCCTGTAAGTGGCAGAAATGATAAACCTAACTGAACTCAAAAATTACTCTCTAAGTTAGTGCAGTAATTCAGTTTTGCCTGTAAGTAAATAGCTGTGACTTGTTTGAGTTGAAAGCCAAGGACAAATATATTTTACCATTTTTATCTGTATTTCAGGTAGGTGAAAATGTTCTTTATATCCTCTGCCTTAGAAGATGTGTAAAAAGGAGAAATATAGGAGGAACAGCCAAATAAAGATTGACAAATTTATGTAGGGGTTTAATTTCATAGGACTGTGTAAGTGTTAGAACTCAGTTCACCAAAATACATTTACCGTCTGCCATTTCTTGAAATGTGGGATTGAAATTTCTTGCAGAAAGCGGTTTCTGAATCTGACTCTGCCATCCACCTGAGTGATAATTTTTTTTGCAAGTCACTCTGCAGCACTGTGTCTGTTTCTCGTACTTGCATACTTCAGACAAACTAATATAGTACCGTTTGAGGACAAATGTTATAGGCATGAAAAGAGAAACTCCCTTCATTTTTTTGCCGTGGAGCTGCCATCATTCATGTGGCTGTGAGCAGCTGTTGAGACACCGGGAACAGCCTGTGGATGGCCTGTGACTGTCAAGGGGAGCCACAGCAGCTCTTCCACCACTTGGGGAAGTAGGACTTTGTTTTGCAAGTTTTGGTTGCACCACTGTTCCTTATTTGGATTTGTTATATATATGTTAATAAAGAGCTGTTATTTTCCTTTTCCACACCTTTCAGGTGAAGCCTCTTAGCTTCAAACTTAGAATAACTTGGAGGAGTTTAGCTCCTTTTTTGTTTCCTAATCCGCCCTCCTTAGCAAACATTTGTGTCTTTTTAAACTAAGACAACAAACAACCAGAAAGGAAAAAGGTTGAAGAAATAAATTTTTGCGTGGTCTGTAGAAAGTATAGAGCATTCTTTTGCAAAACCTTGATTTTTTTTTTTTTTATATACAAAAATTGGGAGCCCCTGGTGGTCTAGTGGTTAAGGACACGGCACTGTAACTGCCGAGGCCCGGGTTCGATTCCCGGTCGGGGACACTCCCCGGGTAGGTGGAGCCCGTTAGCCCTGTAAGGCAATCCACCTACGTCCTGAGGACCTCGCTGCCACTGTCCAAGCTCGCTTGGCCCCGGCAGATGAACCTTAGGATTAAAGGGTGGGCTCAGTTCTGTGCGCACTGTGTCCCACCTAAAATAAATCCAATGCGCAGGCTGGAAGGCGTACAAAGACCTTCCTCAGTTCTTCGTTCGCGAAGTCTGGCCATTATTATACAAAAATTATATTTGTTTTGTCTAGGCTGACCAGTGAGATAGAGTAATAATGTACTTTGCTTAAGCATAATCTTACTACTAATTTTGCATAAATGTGTAGCTTCATTCTTGCAGACCTCAGTCAGAGGTGTGATGGAGCTCTCTCATTTTGGGTTTGGGCACTAAAGGACTTCTTTTGTTGTTCCTGTTGGCAAATTATTTTTCAGAAGGTAAATTTGTAAATATTAATCAAGTCCAGTGATGGTGATTTTGTCATAATTTATCATTCTTTGCTTTGCAACTCACTTTTCAGACGTAATTTTGAAAAATCAACACAGAAACATTGATTCCTTTTTTGTTGTTTTTTTTTTTTCCAGAAAACCAATCAGAAGAAAAATCGGAAAGTGGCAGTACTGGTGAGTATGGACATTTTCTTTGAAGCACTTAAAAAATTACTTAGGACTGCAGCTTTTCAGTTTTACTTTTAAAAAAATTGGTAGATTTTTAAAAAAAAAGTGTCTTCTTTTTAATAACTAGTGGAATACCATAAAATTGAAAAATAACTTCATTAAACTGGTTATCTGCTGTAAGCAAAAGCTTAAATTATTAACATTTTTTATTTAAATGAAGGGGAATAAAATGAGGAGGGAGAGGTTTAGAAGTGTTCTTTGGATTGTTTTATTTATTTCTCAACTCTTTTACTTAGGTTCATTGTATGTATTTTTTACTTTGAATTCTTTCTTTTTGATTGGAAAGTTTGTAGCAAACTTCCAGATGTTTTGTTATTTTATTTCAACTGCATAAACTAAGCAGTCATAAAAGCAGTCCACAAAGACTGGGTTTTATCTCTGATGCACACATATTAAATAGTATTGGGAGTGGGATGGCACTTTTAAGTGCTAATGGCACAGATAGGAGATGGGTGGGAAGAATCTCACTTCCCTACCGTTCTTAAAAGCAACTCTTAAACACAAGACTAATGCTAGTGGGTGTTCAAAATATCTTCTTGAAGATACTGTTTTGGACACTTTAACATGGAGATCTCTGCTTTTTCTAATATTTGGCATCTCTTGAATTGTATTTCTACATCAAATGTTGTCTCAAGTGTATACTTTGTGTATGGCTAGAAGTAGAGTTTGGGTTTTGTTTTCTGTTGCAGGGAATTCTTTGTGAAATTGAGATGCCTTTTATTACACTGTCTCAAGCATGTCAAAAGACTAGTGTTAGAAATGTTAAAGGCTGCAGACTTGCACTGAATCCAAGGTGTTTTTTATAGCTTGGAATTTTTCTCAATTACTTGGTAAAACCTGTTCAGTCTGATTCTGTGTTGTCATGTGGTTTTAAGGTTAGGAAGGACTACTTTCTGAAAATTAGTAATTTATACCAATTGAAAACTGAGACTCACTGCTGTGTAATGACTCAGGTAAAAAAGATCTTGAAAGTTTAACTGCTAAAATGAATCAGAATTTTGATACTTATATTTAGTTGTTTTGTAGTTATAGAAATGCACCCTTGGTTTTGCTTGGGTTTTGTGGTTTATTTATTCTGTTTTGGTTTGTTTTTGAATCGTTGAATTGTCTGCTCTTTACTCTTGCTGCCTCCTCCTTGTTCTGTGAATATTGTGTAAGGTGGCCACGTGTTTAGTTGTTTGTATTTTTGCTTCAGCCAGAAGAATGAATTACTGTGTGCTGTGGGCTGTTTAAATATGCTGACAAGATGAGCTAAACCCGTTTGATGGAATCAAGCTGGCTGTGGATTCAGTTTCAGAGTGATGGTAGTGGGTTACGATGGGGCGTGTAAAGGATTCTCCACCATCATTTGTGCTTGTTTGCTTATTCACTTTTTTCCTCAGAATTGTTGTGGAACTCAGATGACCTTTACCAAACTACCTCTCAAGTAATTGAGATTATTGAGTGCTCCATTTTTCTGTTCATTTACTTTATCCTGGTCTACAACAAGTACTTCTGAGGCAAAGATGATGTCTTTCCTGTATTTATGTGGCATTTTATTATATACTATATATATAATTTATTGTTATTTATATTATACATTATATATATAAATATTAACATTAAACAATAAATTTATATATAGTATATAATTACATAAATACATAAAAGACAACAATAAATTATATGATAAATTAATATTATATGATACATATATTTAATATTGTTAGTAACAAAACTCTTTTGGGTATTACTGTAATAAAACTGTGTAAGGTTTATTTGTAGCTAGAAAGTGAAGGAGGTAAATCAGATAAATAACATTCAGAAAGCGTTTGATTTATATCCTTAGAAAATTTCTCCACATTTTTACATTGGTAGGGTAATGTTAAACTTATGTCATAAATCATTAGTATTATATATTACATTTTAAATCATATTTATTATTGGGATGGTTGTAAACCACTTAGAAAAGGCAAGATGGTGTTGCTACTCTACTTCAACACTGTTACCAGTGTTGCTACTCCACTTTATAAACATTTGATGAAAGATGATGTAATACTGGGTTGGACCAGGGATCATCCAAGCAGGTGTCCTGTCCTCAGTGGTGGTCAATAGCGGATGACTTGAGATGAGTAAGAACAGTGCAAAAACATAGTGATACCTCCCCAAAGTAATTATTATGGAATCATAGAACAGTTCAGTTTGTAATGGACCTTTTAAAGCCCACCTAGTCCAACCTGGTGCAGTAAGCAGGGTCATCTTCAACTAGATCAGGTTGCTCAGATCCTTGTCCAACCTGACCTTAAATGTTTCCAGGGATGAGGCATATTACCACCTCTCTGGGCAATCTGTTCCAGCTTCTTCCAGCCTTAAATGATTCACAGTTCAGAAAGAAGCAGAGCCGGGGGTGACAGTGTATTATTTAACAGGATGTCACGGATTTTCTCTCTATGAAGTGTCCCTCTTGGCTGAGCCCATGTAAATTTTGGTATCCATAATATCTTGAATGATGCTATGGTTACAGTCAAAATATTCAAGAATCAAGATGTATGTGTAACAAGTTTACTTAAACTAAATTTGAACTCCTTTTGCATATTATCATTTTAGATCACTTTTCCATACAGAAATCCTATTTGTTTAGTGCTTGTGATAAACAGTGCTCAGTGATTCAGCCAGTGTTGTTTAGTGCCTGAAGGCTGGTTTTTGTTAAATGTGAAAGGAATGTAGCAAACTACACACGCAGCTAAAGGAAAAGAGAAATGAGAATTGGCTTTGCTTGGTCATGTATGATGATGAGCAAGTGATTTTAAATCCAAATATAGGTATGTAGCTCTTGTTTGTTTATGGCGTTGCTTGCACCTACCTGTAAGTGCTGTCAGTGGTGACAGAAGCTGTGAAAACCAAGCATTTGTGCCAATATAAAGTGCGACCTGCTCCCTCCCCCCAATAAAAATAGCCAAAAGCTGCTGCTCTGAGCCTGTACGATCTGTTAAGAATGATACAGTAAAGAAATGCATTCTCATGTAAGAGAAAATGTAAAGAGGTGCTGTCCTTGTGGAAGCGTGTTAAATGGAAGTTGCATGTGTGGCAACTGAGTGTATAGTGTTGCCTAAGCTTTGAGCGTGTAGACAGACAGGATAGTGTGAACTTATTTATTGGCTTATTTATAATAACTTATTTATAATAACCTATTTATTTATAATGACTTATTTGTATTCACTATTTTACCAAATGTGAATGTACTTGTTTGACTGCAGACACACATATACAACATTTGAATTGTCTGTAGATCACATTTACTTAAGTTTTTGATGTTGCAATAAAAAAAAAAGATTCATGTGTTGTTTATACATGTGCTGGAATATTTGAAATTCAGTGTAAGCACTATGATAAAACACTAAACTTCATGTGATAAAATCAGCAATTTTTTGTTAAAGGCAGAATTCTCATGTTATAACACGGGGCTGTAGGAAGCTGCTCAATGCACATTTGAGTTTATCCTCATTCATGCAGTTAAAATATATTAATAATACTTCAAAAGTGAAACTCTAACTGAAAACTGATTGTCAAGAGGAGTAAAACAGTAATTCTTAATTTAAGTAGTAGCTTGAAACTCAGTGTTGAAAATACCTTAAGTATGGATTCTGCCATTTTCAAGCCACGGGAACTGTTTTTGTTTTGGAAGTATAACTGCTTTTGTTGGCAAGTAAATACAACGAAACTTAAAATACAAGCTTTTCAGTACTTTTCCAAGAGTTTTAATCAGTGAGACTCCATTTGTAGCTGTTGAAACACAAAGAAGCAACAATTCCTGTTTTAAGGTATATCATACTGGTTATAATAAATGTTGTGGAAGAAAGGGAAGATGCACTACTAGAACAGCAAAAAGGATATATGGATTTAATTTAGGTCAGCACTAACTGAAGTTAAATTTTGTAAGAACTTGCGTAAATATCCTTGGTGTTCTTAGGGTCTGGCTATTTGTTGCAATATACTGTATGAATATTCCAACATTTATACTTGTCTGAGCAAACGAATGTATTTGTTGTCATACAGTCACCATCCTTAGAACAGGATCTGATACAAAACAGTGGGAGTTAATCCCACAATGCTTTTCTGTCCTCCAGTGGTGTCCAAGTCAAGCTTGTTGAAGTAGTGAACTAAGCAGAAGTGTGCTTTTGGCTCGTATCAGAGTTCTTGGTTTTCACTTAGGGCTCTTGAGAAATCCCAGGAATGTCAGCCATGCCTAGCATTGCAGATTGTGACTTCACAAATTGTTTGTCTTCTGTGAGGATTTTGCTGATTACTGCAGTTCACCCACCTACTGGCATGATCACATTTGATGGGTTCAGACCTTTGCAGTATTGCAAATTAGAGCCTTGAATGGTGGATCAAAGGGGCAGAGGACGAAGACCGGCAAGTAGCAGTTGTCTCCTAGCAGGAGGCAGTTTCAAAGTAAATAAAATGAGGTGGTTCTGCATGCAGAATGTAATTGAGCAATCGAATTCCTTGACAGAAGATGTGGACATGAAGGTGGTATTTGCTGAAGGTGTACACAATCTTAGAGGAGACCAAAAAGATGTGTGAAAGAAGATCATAGAGTGATAGAATGGTTCGAGTTGGAAGAAACCTTAAAGATCATCAAAGTCCAACTCCTCTGTCAGGGGCAGGGACACCTTCCATGAGTCGAGGTTGCTTAAAGCCTTGTCCATCCTCGTGTGGAACACTTCCAGGGATGTGGCATTCAGAGCTTCTCTGGGCAACCTGTCCCAGTGTGTCAGTAAAGAATTTCTTCCTAATATATATAAATCTGCCCTGTTTCTGTTTAAAACCTTTGCCTCTTGTCCTGTCACTACATGCCCTTATAAAAAGTCCCTCTCTGGTTCTCTTGTAGCCCCCCTTAGGTACTCAAAGGCTGCTCTGAGTTCCACACAGAGCCTTCTCTTCTCCAGGCTGAACAACCACATCTCCTTCAGCTTGTCTTCACAGAAGAGGACTGCAGGTCTGTAATCATTTTAGTGGCCGTTCTCTGGACTTGCTCCAACAGGTCTATGCCCTTCTTATAGTGGGGCCACCAGGGCTGGAATCAGTATTCCATCTGGGGTTTCAAGGGAGTGAAGAGGGACAGAATAAACCTTGACCTGCTGATTGCTCCTCTTTTGATGCAGCTCAGGATGTGGTTGGCTCTCTGGGCTGTGAGTGCACGTGGCTGGGTTATACTGAGCTTCTCGTCAATCAAAGTCCACCAAATGGTGCTAAGATTGAGAGGACATTGGATTTAAGAGACTCCAAGCTGCAAAAGCCAGGTGGATACTGGGATACATACCCAGTAGGTGAATCATACAAGACTGCACTTCTTTGTGGATATTCAGTTGTGACCACTGCTGCTGGAGTCATGATGCTGAGCATTGCAGCAGATGTTTAGTCTGATCCAATTCTCTTACTCTCAGGCTCTCTTACTCTCCTGTCCCATCCTTGCCGCCTTCCTCCCCCCAGTTCTGTTCTGTTGTTACACAAGTTCCACCATGGATAGTTACTTTCTTCTTTTTAGCCATGGAAGTAGCTTTTTGGGGGGAAGGCAATGAAGGCAAAGGCAAGAACAGCTCTTCTAAGAGTTGCGTATTTCTGCCTTTGTGGACTGCTGCTACAAGAACACTGTAGGCTGTAGGGCAGTAGGACCTGAGCTTTCTGTATGCTTGAATCTGGACGCAGTCTATCAGAGCTCATTTGTTGCTCTTCCTGAGCTTATAAGGCTTTTCCAACCCCAGCATCTTGCCAATATCAGTGGTGATACAGGAGCAAGAACAGCATATTGTCTTGCTCATGCAGGTTGTCTTGCCCTGTACCCTGTTGGCAAACCTAGAAATCATAATCTCTCCACAGCAGAAAAGTCTTATGGAGGAGGACTTCATATTAGAAGGCATAAAATAGCCTACATGTTACATTTCTTCCTGTTGGGAAAGAACTTTATTTGCTGTTCATTTTAGAAAATGTGTTGGAAATGTCATAAGACGTGGCAATGCTGCAGGCTTTAGATAACATTAGTATTGATAAGACTCCTAACTTGAGAGTACCTTTTTCTCTGTTCAGCTGATTCTTATCAACCTGCCTGGCAGGCCCTTAATTTGTCTTGTCTGAAATTACCAGTTTCAGCATTGAGAAAATGTACTGCTTTATCCCTAATACTTGCTGGGTTTGGTGTTAACAATTGTTTGTTCTGTTTACATTTTTTGATGCTTAGCCTGTTCATTGCTAGTTTGTGTGCTTTTTTTTTTTTCCCCTAATTGGGAAAATCTGTCCCCTCCTCTTACCTGTTCTTTTTTTTTACTTCATCTGCTCCCTATGGTACAAAATCAAGAAACCCTTATGAACTGAGAAGCAGCTTTCTGTGGGAGCTGCAGCAGCAGATTTGTAGCTCAGAGTTTTCTGTTAACAAATTTGTGGGAGTTAATTCCTCTGACTTCTGCTACAATACAGAAAATTGCCTCTTTGAAACCTGAGATATGAAACACCAAAAGGGAATATTTTTAAAATTTTTTCCCCCCATTATTTGTTTATTAATTTTGGGATTATTAGACCTTACTATTAGACCAACAACTTCAGTGTAGCACTGTGTGGGTATCTGCCTTCTCCATAAACCCAAGACCCTCAGCTGACACCGATTCCCTTCCACTTCATCTAATAGTGCTCAAGTATTGTAGGCTCTCTCAACACACCGCTCCCTCCACATCCTCACAGCTCAGGGAGTCCAGCACTGCAAACTTCCTTGAGCATCACACTCCAGACTCTAGCAAGCCCCTTGAACCTCATCTTCCTGGGGTGTTTCCCCAGCAAGCAGCCTTGGGTTTTTGAATTAGAATTCTCATCACCTTGTTGTGCTTCTGCGACTGGTGAAGTTCACCGCCCCTACCACACAATGCCAAATCTCTCTTCAGGAGAGCAAGAAAACCTTGTGCTGCCTTTTGGATAGGTTTTCCATACCTGGGACAAAGCTGTTGCTGAAAGCCTGGGTGGGGGGTGGTGGTGGCAAAGGCAAAAAACAAAGAGGTATCCTGGAAAAGCATAGAGATCTAGCTTTTCGCATAACTGAAATAATGCTTGGGGTGGAACAAGTGGAATCCCCCTTTAATGACCACAAAGATGATGGTTTTCCTGAACTCTCTGTAAACCAAGGTTATGTCCCCCAAAGTCACACCACTGGTAAACAAGGCAATATTGTTGTAATTTTTAGCATTATTAGAAGTTTACAGACATTTGGAATTATTCAGTTTATAGCAGTCATCTTCTAACTACTTGGTTTTGGAATTTTAGCATGTTGAACTTGCATATCGTGTCATAATAGTGTTTTAAATGAGTTAGATGCTGTTTACAGCTATAATTGTTGTACCAGCTTTGTGAGCAGTTTTGTTTCTGAACTGGCAGAGGCAGTATTCTTTTCTGAAGCTTAAAAAGAACAAACACGGTGTTAAATGATAATGGCAATGCTGTTCAACTGTTACCAGCGCTGATAGAAACAGCTTCTTTGGAGACTGTTGCAGTAGCTGTGTGTGGTACTCCTACTATACACGTTTTTAGGAAAAGCAATCAACTATCTAGTTCTACAGAATATTACGCAATTTCTTGCAGAAAGAAAGGCAGCTGCAGTTTCTCTTTTTTCTGCTTGCTCATCTGCATTCCTCAGGTATCATCATATATCTTCCTCCTGCCTTCCCCAGTCTTTGCCACACTGCTTGTTGTCTAGCATTTTATTGTGAATGATGATGATTTCCAGAGACAGTGTTTTGAGACAATATTCTCTGATATAGCACTACATAGGAATTACAGGGAGTCTATTTCAAAAGCAAATAAAACCCATAATGTTGGGTTTTTTCTGATCCTAAATTTCTTGTGCCTCATTTCTTGATTTTGTTTCAACCCAGTAGATTATGCAAGCCTCTCTCTTCATATAAATACTCCTTCAGGTTTTTAACTAATACTCCTTCAGGTTTTTAACTAATAGTCACTTTCCTGTGAATCTGCCCTGTGTTGCAGGGCAGGAGACAAAATTAGGATTATGCAATAGTTATTTAGCAAAGATGATCTAGCCTAGGAAAATAATATTTATTTTGTTATATACCCATGTTAACATGTCCTCTTCATCCCCAATCCTGATTCTTGAATCAACACAATAAGGGCAACACGACCCTTCTACCCAAAATAAATGAGACACTGCTCTTATTAAATTGTATTATTTATTGCCTGCCATTATTCTGCTTGTATACTAATGAGGAGTGGAGGAGGAAGATAATTTTCTCAAGCAGTTCTCATATTACTGAATGGAAACCTTACAATGCTTTTAAAAGGTGAAAATAACAATGCCACTGATTGCTGCAAAAGATGATGTAATTTTTTTCTCCTTTATGATCTAGGGGGGCATTACCCACTGTAGAAAAGAAGAGACCAAATGTCACTTAAACAGCTGTAATAGGTACAAATAGAAAAAGAAAAAAATAAGACATGAGTGTTTGAAAATGTCAATAGTGCAATTATGGTGCCATGAAACTCTGGTCAGTGGATGAACCAGTACTGAAGGTGCAGAGTTGGAGCTGCAATTGGATCTTGTGCAACCCGTGTATTTCACAGCATCAAGACTCCTCCTAGAAACCAAATCTTTCTCCAGAAGTCATTGGGCAGTAAGTGGTTGGAGACTGAGGAAATGCTTTGAAGGGGCATAGTATATGGGTTTTTTTCTAGTTTTATATTCTTTCCTAGGCATCCCTAGGAATGGCCCAGTGAAAGAAAAATGAAAAGTAGTTGTATGATGGGAGAGAACAAGGGGAAGGTCAATGGGGATTCTGCCCAGAGATGGGAAGGCTCAGGGGTTAGAAACAGTTCACAGTGACCAGGGAACACTGGGCTAAACAGACCTTAGTCTGCTGTAGTGCAGCCTTGTAGTTTTGTCCTCATATAGAAATCCATGCAGTTGGTACCTATGCCAGTGTACTGTCAAGTGTGATAAAGAGCCCTTGGCTTCTCCTCTACCAATGGGGAAAGATGGGCATCCAAGTGTCAGTATTTTGGTCAATTTGGCAACTATGTGTATTTTTCCATGAGCAGTCACTCAAGGAATTCATAGGGGTAAGGATATTCTCTTTGTAGTGTATGGAGGTCAGTCCTACATTCAACTGCCTCTGTCCTTTCTGCTTGGTGGCCCCTTTTCTCACCCAAGGAAACAGGCATGAGGCAAGTGGAGCTGACCAAGCCTGGGAGCAGGTTAAGTGCCTCCATGGGGAGAGAGGAGGAAGTTCCCTTTTACTCATACCCAAGCAGTTGAGGATCATTGGAGAAATCATGGTAATTGTGATTCCTTCCTGATACTTGCAGGAGAGTTCTGGTAAGTTTGTTGTGATCCAAGTCTTAATGACAGAAAGAAAAACAGAAATACTTTGCATGCAGATTGTGTCCTAAAGGATATTGTTAGAACAACTGTTAGTATTTCTGACTTAAGCACTTGATTTTGCAGCTTTCCTATTGTCATGGTAGTTATTGAATTTGAAATTTCCAACCTTAAAGAAGAGGTAGCTGATGTATAACTGGGTACCCTTTCTGGCACACCCTACTATGGTGGAACACAAGTATCCACCTGACTGACACAACATATGCAAAATATATTTAAGTTTTATTTAATATCTTTATCAAGTAAAAAGGAAACATTATTCACGGTATGGAGATTTTATGTGATCGTTTTATTCATATGTCAAATCAAGACATGCCTCCACCCTGGTTTGAAAAATTACTCAAGTTTATAACTACTTTGAAGTGTCTGTAGCTGAGATGGCATCTGATATATTCAATATACTTGTGGCTTTGTTCAATGTGAACAGGGAAAAGAATGAATTTTTTACCCTGTGTTCCTTTCTGCTGTGTAAGCAGAAAGAGAGCTTAGTGAGGTGCCTTTGATCAGACATGGTGTGTAAAAATTTCAAGCCCTGACACTTGCAGAAATGCATGAGTGCTCATGAGAATGGGAAAGGAAGACAACATTGAAGTTAGTGTTACAGCAGATGACTTCACTTGTATGTCATAGACGTCAGTGTTATTTACACAGAAATATAAAAAGGCCAGTTAAAAGTGTGTAAGGTAATGAATCATTGAATTTAAAAAAAAAAAAAAAAAAGAAACAAACCAACCGAACAACACAGGTATTTATTTTTACTAATGATTAGAGATGTACATTTTTCACTTTAAAAAAAAGTTTTCAAGTTCTCTTTCACAGGTTAAGAGGGCAGTAGGTACTCTGAACCGAACACCTGACAAATAAAAGCTTTCTGTAAATCTTTTATGATAGAATATTCTATAGAATATTCTTAGAAGATGCTTCAGATGGTTTGCATTTTACCTGTGATTACCAGTTTATGAATAACTTTCATTCCAAAAGTATTTTCTACTACAAATGCAGACCCATCAAATTCTCTACTGGTTTTTCATGAGTGAAGTCATGCTCTGATAAAATATTGGTACTGCTTGCTGATACTAGAGTGCTAACAATTGATTCCTTGATGTTTAGCATCCTAAGAGCCCAACTGAAAAGCGAGCAACCGCAGCACATTTTAATTAACATATATTAATTGTTTAAAATCAAAATCGATTTTGGCTTTTTTTCTTTTCAAACGGCAGTGACATTTTAAATCTCAGTCAAAGATCCATTACAAATGAAGGTTATAACCACAACCATTTAAGTGAAAATGGATGATTTGACGTGCTAGGAGCAACAGCCTCCTCCACTTTGTGCTGATGCAGGCTGTATATTTGACAGCACTGAGAGCATGCTGCTTTAAAACTTGTAGATTCGTTATGGAGCTTTTTTAGACTGTCATGTCACTTTTTCTTGCTCATGTAGAGAATTGTGTCTGCAAAGACCTTTTCGTGTAATTGTTCTGTTTGATGGTGATGGTATTTCTTGTTCTAGTCCTAGAAGATCAGCAGGATTTTGGATTTCTTTTAGGAGAGCTTTCACGTTTATTTTCACAGAAGTTCTACAGATTCTTGTAAGCACAAGATTAGTGGTTAATGAGGATTTTTTTTTTAAAATATATCAATTTGAAAAGAACTTGGAGGGGAGGAGAGAAGATGACACACTGATGGCATATGTGAAGAACAGTATTTTACTATGTTATTTTTTATATTATTTACTATATTATTTTGTTTGTAGATAGTTAATGCATTTGTACAAATTCATAAATGTTTTGGGATACGTGGGCCGTTCTTCAGCTTGTATACCTGAAATCTAGAGTAATCTGATCTTTAGATAGTTGAGTTTGGAAAAGTACCACATAGAACCACATCTTTTATGAACTGTAAGTCTGTAGCGTGGGGACTGGATTAGAAAACTTGATCATTTCTAGACAGTGGATTAATTCTGAGGTAGTATTCTGGAGAGGCTGAATATTCACATTTGATAAAATCATATTGGAATATGGTTCAGTCACTCCTGCCTGGTCTGGAGTTGTGGAGTCTCTGTCTTAATTCGTGTCTGGCAAGGAACCTAGTTAGCAACACCTGTTATATGTTACAAGTGAAACTGTTTCATGTTGAAGGATAAATGGATCTTGCATTTATATTCGTAGTCCTTACTACTAAGGATTGATTTGTTCCCTGTAAAAGCCAAAACAAAACTGTTCTCAGCCTGTCTTGTGTTAGCTGTTTTCCTTGGTTGTCACTTCTACTATGGATTGTATTGCATTTTGTTGACATTCTTAGTATTTTTCCTTTACAAAATTGATGTTTTGGGAGAACTACTTGGTTGATTTTTTTATTTCTTAATTAGCATTTTACCTGAATTTTGGGTTCACACGAACTGTGAATGATGACTGTGTTCAATGACAAAGCTTAAACTTAGATTTAGTGAAGCTTCTTTTTGCCTTTTGTGATGATTTTTCAGTTTGCTTTTGTGAAGGGACTGGTTTGTAATGCCTGTGGTTAAATTAGTTACAGTTGTTCTTTAGAAACTATTACAACTTTGTTTAAAATATAAATGAAACTATTTGATAAACAGTGGAAATGAGGAGAATGAAGGTTTATTCACTCTATTACTTAGGGTGGATAAGCTTAAATGCCAGCAGGAGGTCTATTCAAAACTGATAGTACTAGTTGCATTTATTAAGCCATTGTGCAAAGCAAAGACTCTGGTAATGGCCTATCCTTAAGAGCACAAATGATTGCTAGGAAATAGTGACTATAGCATTGTAGGATGTCATTACTGGAAACCTGTTACGTTTAACTTTATGTCAAATATTTTTATTAGCCATTTGATATGTATATATGTTAGGAAATGTAACATTCTGTGCAGATTTGAACTCGTTTCCCATAATAGAATGAGTCTCCCCCAGCATTATTTTGTTGGTTTGCATCTTTTTGGCATTTGTTATTAGTGTAGTAAAGTAGTATAAATTTGGTTGTGAGTTGAGAAATCATTTAACTTTAAAATCAAGTTGATTAATTTTAAACTTTCTTGCAATCTTTTGTTTTCCAAATGCATTACAATAGATTAGCATAAACACTAATGAACAGTCAAAATCATTTATTCCAGTTAAAATCCATTCTGAATTTGTTATAAGCAAAATGTATTTTAAGCCTGTTTATTATGTGAAAATTCTGTCACTGCTGTTCAGCAGAGCAGTTAGGTGTATGCATGTTAGTCACACAGGTACACAAAAATTCAGGCAGACTCTCTGCTTGAAAGACAGCATTGAGAAAACATATTACGAAGAGCATAAAGCATTCAATCTGTGTTTACAATGTTAACAGGTAATTTTTATTAAATTCAGGCATAAAATTTTCATTCAGCTTAAGTAAGCCAGAAATATATGTCATTATGAGATTTACATACCATTAGCTCACATCAGTTGATTAGCAGCTGAGCTCTGTGGTACAAGGCTAGTTAGATACATTATTTGTGATGCCAGGAGGCTGCAGCTCAAGCAGGTTTACTGCCTGCATGCTTGTTTCCTCTGCCTTTGTGATTACTTGATAAAATGCAGTGCATCACTGTGAACAATTGACCCTTTTGAGCAATCCAGACTGGTGAGCAGTCTAAATCCACACTTTAAAGCTGTCATTATAGCCTCAAACTTAAGAGTTTCCAGGGTGCAGACAAAGGTGTTATCCTCCTTCAGTACCAGTCGTGTACCATTTTCAGACTTTATGAAGTACTTGAATTGAATAATATTTGAAGATACTGAAAACTCTTCCGGAAATCCATCCAGCCTGCTTTTGGACACCAGTACAATTCTGGATTTTATTTTTGCAATGAAATCAGGAGCATTACAAAAGATTCTGAGTCCTTGCGAACGGTCGTGGCTGTCAGTTATTTCCAGGAAAGTAGTCTCTCGAGATGCTAGCTGTTCCTTCTCCCACCTCGATTTCACTGCATCTGAGAGTACCTTAAGCTGGAAAAATTCAGCTTCATGTGCCAAAAGTTGATTTTCTCGAAATCCCTCTGGTAGAAGAAGTTCTCCATTTCGTAGGAAGTTGAGTATGTGCCTGAAAAGGAGTCCATCTCTGTCTATGAAGTAATGACCATCTGCATCGAATGGGCACATTATCCTTCCATTTATGATCCCTTCCAGAAAAGAATCTGGATACTTGGTTAGTGTCTGTTTTTGTGTGATATAGAGATAACCACCAACATTCAGAGTAATCAGAGACGTTTTATAGTCCTTGTCTTGCTCAGAGCCTTCAGAGTTGCTGTTTTTTTCTTCACATTCGTTTTCTCTTCTGCTTGCTTTTTTCTCCATTATTGAAGCTGAGACAGAAAGCCAGCTATCCTGCTTTGTTCTTGTCAGCTTGTAAAGAGGATTTTTCTTTTTAAAAAGCACCTTTATTCAGCTTCAGAACGATGTTGGAATGGAAATGCTGCTAGCATTGCTCCGACTGTCAGCTTGGGTTTGCAGTAGGTGGCGTATCAGCTGTGTATGCAGGGAGATAGCAGGAATATGACTGTAAAGGAGAATTTGCATTTAACTGTATAAGGGAAGAAGGGTATAACAGCTGTTTGTCTCCTTCTTTCCTTTAAGTCTTAAGAAGTTTACGTAGCTTCAGGGGTTATCCACAGAAATGCATACTACTGTTGTAAATGACTCCTTATCTTTAATAGTTGAGGATGTATTTGTAGTATCAGCTAGCCAAATCAAATTTAGTGCTTAAGGTGTTAAACAGCTTCATTTATGTTTCAAGGATTTTAATTTTCACAAGGCCTCTTTTCACATTTTCTTTGGTACTGAGTATAGTACCCCTGACGCATACAGCAGGACAATACCGAAAGGAAAGGTGTCCCTGTCCATACAAGGGGGCTGTCATCTATGGAGTGTGTGCACACATGTGACGCTCGTTTATTGGACATGTGCACAGCAGTAAGATGTTTCCACAGAAGATACTCTGGAAGTGATGCTTAGGGCTTGTTGGTCTGACTGTTTTAAGTTTGTGGTGAAAGCTCTCATTTGCAGTCACAGGGAATATCCTGACCAACACAGGGGCTGCAGCCTAATTAGGTTTTGCTTACTGCCTTTCTGCGTGCCACAGACAAAAATTGTTTTAGAGAGGTTATTTACTATTTATTTAGGTGATTGCTTTTAAGTCACTAAGACTGTCTAGTATCAGTGTGTTCTCTTTCGATAGGAAAACAGCTGCCCTGTGGAACAAAGGGTTAGTGTGCCTAGAGATAGCTGTGAACATCACATAACGTTATAGCTTAGCAACACTTGGGTACAGGGAGGCGGAAACGTTGTCGGAGTCGAATGGCTCTCTTCCCTCCTGTGCTTTAAGCCTCTCTCTCAGTTACCTCTGAAAAAGGTTTCCCTTTTAAACATTTGCACCTTGGAGCAGGAAAGGAAAAGCTCTCCACACATCTCTGTGTGCCTTTCCTTAGGGAAGCGGATGGATGGGAGCCACAGCATGCATTCCCCAGCACGGGTGGAAGCGAACGCTTACCTTGGGCTAGACCTGGAGAGGAGGTCCCATCTTTTTCAAGTGTATTTTTCACTTTACAGGTAGATGTGTCCTGCTTTGCCTGATTAGCAGTGGAAAGGCTAATGTAAATTCTTCTACTCGATTTCTAAATATTTTATTCCTACTGCTCCTACTGTCTCTAAGGCTGTTTATTGATACTGTAGCATAATCACTATCATATTTTATTAATTGATAACTGAATCTAGTGCAATTAAATGCACTTTTTTTTTTTTTTACTCACTACTCTTCTTGCCAGGGTATCTCTAGCACTTACACACTAAATTTTTCTGCTGCTGTATGTGATATATTAGGTTTGATTTATCAGGAATTAGTCATGGTTTTGCTTTTAACTCTTTGATACCATGGATATGTTCAGCATAACTTCAGTTGAAGGGATTTCAACTAGTTTCTAATTTTTAAATATTTGGATTTTTTCCAAATTAATAGCTTTCACAGTTATTGAATAATTGAGAAAATGAAAGAGCCAATTTGTTTCAAGTTTGATTTTTTTTTTTCCTGTTACAGGACACATCCATTCAGATATAGTTTATTATCAAGTGATGGAAAATTTACTTAACGAGCTTAGACTGGGCATTGCTACAATGCTGAACCATCTTATTGTCTGTTAAACTCTAAGAGAATGATTTCTGTGGTGCTTGCATCTTACACAGTGAACTTGAAATACTCTGAAGCTGAACTAGGAGTGTCCTGCTGCAGGTGAACAGGAATTTCCAAGGAGAGCAGGGATTTGTAAAATATAAGAAATTTTCCATGACCAGTTAAGCTGTCTACATTTTAAGAAACAGAAGTTACAAACCAGTATCTGCTCACTTAAGTTTTCATCATGCTCTCAGTGTTTTAACACTTGCAGCTGAAATTTTCCACTTTGGTGAACAAGTAAGCATTCTTTGCAAGATCATGCAAAATCGTTCTAGTAGTTTGTATGATAAGATATTTAAAATGGATTTGATGTGGAAAATATACTCTGTGGAGTTCATGAATATTTACATTTAAACCTTTGAGACTTGAAAAATTTAGAGCTGCTGCAAAATTTTCATCACCACAAACCCATATAACTTTATTTCACTTCAGCTGACAGTCATCTGTGATACAAAATTAAAGCCTGGCATTTCTTGGTGAAAATTTTCCAGTTTCTGTGCCATACTACTAGACTTTAAAAAAAAACCCCACCTGGTTCTTCCTGTGCACTCAGTGATACATACGGTATTGTCATGCATGTAGTTATAGTGGGGTGGTTTCATATAGCTCACTGTTTTTTGAAAGTGTAGCTATGCTGGATTTCCTTTTTTCTGTCTTTGTCCATGCACTGGAAGATCATCCAGAAGTTCATTTTGACAAAGATATGGAAGTATTTCTTGCAATCAAGTTTGAGACTTTGACCATTTTTGTGCTCTGAAAGTCTTTTTTGTTGTGTACTGGTGTGACAGCTGAGATGTGCTAAGTGCATCGGAGATCTTGCTTCCAGCTTGGATTGAGACGGAGTAACTTGTTGCTGGGTGCATTCCCCTGCTGTGAGTGAACTGTCTGTTTCTGCCCTATCCAGCTGAAGTGTCCCACTTGCCGATGTGGGTAGCTAGCAATCCTGAAGTCACTGCTGCTTCACGGATTATCAGTGTCACCTGTATGCTGGGATTGGCCATTCAAGTAAGGAATAGTGCTGGAATCCAGCAAAAAGGATATTGTTTTGGTTCCAGATTAAGCCAGAAAATATACTAAGCACCCTTGCACACACTTAAGAGAGTGGCTGTAGCAGTTTCCAAGTTAGTCACCCTTTGGGTTGCACCAAAGGGCGATCCACAGAGCTTTTCAGTTTGTTCTCAATCAGACAAGCCATCCTGGAGAGAGTGAAAATGTAGTGCTGGTATTTATCACCTACACAGAAAAACAAAACCAAGGAGGAGAAGGCTAGGCATCTCCCCCTCATTCTGCCCTACAAGTTTCCTTTTGGAAAATAACCTCACTCCCACTCAATTTCCACTCTCTTCCTGAACCTTCTGGTCTGGAAGCTTGAGCGTGCCATGGAACTGAGAATTCAGGACCAGAGCACACGACAGAAAAGTTGGTGCTTTACCAATGGTTCAGCTTACCTCTCCAAAGAATATCAGCCTCACTGGCAGTCTGCTGTCAGTGAAAATAACCTGGGTTACCAAAAACAGCTACTTTTATTTTTTACAGTACAAAAAGATATGGGGATAAAACTCAGCTATAAGAGGGAGAGAATTTTAGAAGTGTATTAGGAAGCCATGCTGATGAAATCCATTTGGGTTATTGAGGCAGGTTACTTGCCATTTAATGTCATAACACAGAAAATTGGCCAGTTTGTTGGACAATTAAACCATTCAGTAGCTCCTGTCTCACGATGTTGGTAGTGTAGACATTCCCATTCCAATAATATCTCCAGATGTTGATTAACAGCCATTGAAGCTGTTACATAGTAACAGCTCTACATAGTAATTAAAATTGAAGATTTTCAAATCAGCAAGTCTGAAAAATTTGCATTCAAGAGTTTTCAAATGGCTGTCTAAGAAACTATTCAAGTTGTTGTTGATATTTTTAATAATTGTAGAGCACTGCAGTGTTACAAGGCTGGAAAAACAAATGCTGTGCGAGTATTTGAAAGGATCGGATGACACAGGTATTTAAATATGAAAAGGTACTGTATGAAAACCAATAAAACATCTGACTTGGAAATCAATCAGTTAAAAATTAAGGGAGAATAAGATAATACTAATCAATGTGGGTGGAGAGAAAATGGGTGGTGCCAAATTTTTTTGCCTTTTTCTTTTAATTAGAATTTGTTCAGAAAAGCAGGTGATGTTTTTTCTGTTAAATCTTTCAGTATGTTTTATTTGTCATTTTTTATTAGAATGTATACCATATTAGTTTTCCTATAATTTAGCTATACAAAAATTGTCTGCAGGCTTCAAACTGGCAAATGTTAAGCAGAGAATTATCACTCAAATGTTCCTGTGATTTGATTCTTGGTCCTATTTTTTTTAGTGGGTGATCAAGAAAGAGATAGTTACTGGTGATTTTGGAGATGATACTGATGAGAGTGTAATCAGTAAGGCAGTACACTGCTGAACCGTTTGGATTGTTGGTTGGGATAGTATTTTAACATCACCAAATATGAAGTTTATATGCCCAGGAATATGCCCTAGACAGGGCTTGCAGTGTATATGTTTGCAGGAGAGTTAGGGCGGAGGCTCTGATGTATAATACATCACTGGCAACTGAGCATAAGGTCATTGTTCTGTGCAGTGGTTAGTAAAACAAATGTAGGATGTAACCTTCCCTAAATAAGGGAATGCCAAGTGAAGACCAGGTGGTCCTCTTCTCTAATTGCATAGCTACCAGGGAAGGGTGGTCTGAGAAGGGCACCAGCTTTGAGGTTGCCCTTTGAATGCAAGAGAGGTGCCATAAAATGCCTTTAGAGCAGAGTTGAGGTCTAGTGTAGGAGGGGGCTATTCCGTGTCCAGCCAACACCTGCAATAGCTGGGAAGCTGCACAGCAGTTTAAGTGAGCAGAGTGGGCTACCAGGGCTTCCAGCTTGGAAGCTGGTATGCTGGTTTTGGCTGAGGTAGAGTTAACTTTCTTCACAGTGGCTGTTACGGCGCTGTGTTTTTGGATTTGTGCTGAACACAAGGTCGATAATATAGAGATCTTTTTTAATTGCTGAGCAGGGCTTACACAGAGCCAAGGCCTTTTCTACTCTTCATACTGCCAAGCTGGCAAGGAAGCTGGGGGTGCATGGGAGGCAGGGAGGAGACACAGCCAGGATGGGCAACCCGAACTGACCAAAGGGATATACCAGACCATATGACATCACGCTTTATATATATAAACTGTGGGAAAAGAAGGAGGAAGTGGGGGACATTTAGAGTGATGGCATTTATCTTGCCAAGTAACTGTTATGTGTGATGGGGCCCTGCTCTCCTAGGGCTGGCTGAACACCTGCCTGAACATGGGAAGCAGTGAATTAGTTCCTTGTTTCGCTTTGCTTGTGTGTGCAGCTTTTGCTTTCCCTATGAAACTGTCCTTACCTCAACCCACAAGTTTCCTAGCTTTTACCCGTCTGATTCTCTCCCTAATCCTGCTGGTGGGGGAATGAGTGAGTGGCTGTGTGGGGCTTGGTTGCTGGCTGGGGTTAAAACATGGCAGTCTTCTTTGGTGCCTAATGTGAGGCTCAAAGAGTTTGAGATAATGACAAATTTGATGGGGATGTACTAGATTGAATTTATAGCTGTTAGTGGTGTTCAGCTAGAAATGAGCAGCCTCCTGCTCAGTCTATGGGGCTTGGTTGCTGACTGGGGTTAAACCATGACAGCTGAGAAGCAATAGCCCAACTTCTACCACTCAAGCAGCTAGAGGCACAAGTGCCCATAGGCGGTCCTTACTGCACTTTCATCTGCTTTTCACTGCTGCCTGAGAACCATGTGTACTGAGTAAGGTATTCATTTCCTTCTTCCTTGGCACTGGTCAAAGAGTGGAGGAGTTGGTAAAGGACCAGATCCAGTGGCTGGAAAATGGAGCTGAGTGAGCAGTCAAATAGAAGACCGGTACATTAAAATCTCCAAGTCAGTCCATCTCTCTAAAAACTCCAACAATCCAACTCCTATCAAACGATATTCTGCACAATTTCAGTAAATTTCTCTCATGCCTCTTTGCGCAAATTGCCTTAAATGCTTTTACCATATTCTCTTCATTTGATAATGATTGTCAGCAGGACTTGAAGCTGGAATCAGCATCTTCCCAGCATCTCTTAATCATCTCACTGAGGCAACAGTTGAAATTACTTTATGAGTTGGCACCAGGGCATTTGGGTGGGGAGGTCAGGGTGAGTGTGCATTTGGCAGTTAGTGATGAAGCTATGGGTATATAGACCAGCCTATTGTGAGCTGCACTGACTGTGTATTTGTACCTGCCACCCCATTTAGGGCAACTGAGAGTGTAAGACACTTGGGAAAATGTTTTATTTTCCCTTCTCTTCACTGATCTTACCTAGTCTTCCAGACCTCTTTATTTATCTTGTATTATCTGCATTAATTTGAGTAGGTATTTTTAACAGGGAATTGCCACTTTCATGTCTTATTCATCCATTTCCTTCTAGGCTGGAGTGACTATGCAAATACCAAGGCAGATGTGTAGCACTATGGATGTCTTTTCAGTACAGCTCTGGTCCTGCAACAGAAGACAGACCCAAGTCTCTGAATTTGAGTTTGGTGAATGAGGGCTAATTGGGCTGCAAAGGGAGTAAAAACTGTATTCCCCCATTACAGTCTTGCATCAAGAGGTTTGCATGTATCTTTACAAATTTATTCTGCTAGACTCTCAGGGTGTGTTAAAATCCCTAAGAGGGTCCAGGGAAAATGGGATGTAAACCTTGGCTTTGGGACAGTGGATGAGCTTAGCAGACAAGCTTAGCTGCAAGGCAGTGTTCTTGGAGACTGGACAGCCTTGTACTGTGAGGCAATTGGAACATTTTGTCTGTATTTGACTGCAGAAGTCAATCTGGATCAGTGGTAATTAAAAGAGGGTATTAGCCAAGGCATCAGAGATGAGATATCCAGAGAAGTTGTGGATGCTTCATCCCTGACAGTGTTCAAGGCCAGGTTGGATGTGGCTTTGAACAGCCTGGTCTAGTGGAAGGTGTCCCTGCCCATGGCATTGGTGTTGGAACTAAGTGATTTTTAAGGTCCCTTCCAACCCAAACCATTCTGTGATTCTACGATAATACTCAGGATAAACATGCTTAATTGGCAGGTTCATTTCCTAAATAGTTGATATGTGGGAGCTCTCTGCTTTACCTATCCTAATCCTTAAAACTTAAAAGTAATTCGAAAATTCTGCAAGGTGTAGAGAGATTGATGGTGACATGTCAGTGTTCAGGCAGCTGGGATGGATGGCTCAGATGAATATAGGTTAAGTGAGCCTTGAACCTGTACCACACAAACTAGTGGAAAAATTGTTATGGAGTTCAAGAGGTAGGTAAGATTGGAAATATAACAAATGCTAGCAAACATGACTTTATGCAAGGGTTTCTGGTCAAACAAACCTAATTTTGTTTATTTGTTTATTTTGAAGGTTGTGAGTAACTGCATTTTTGCTGCCTGCCTAGAATTTCATACTGCACAGAGTCTTGTAACATTCCAATTTATGTATAAAAAAATTAGCAAACACAGAACAAGATTAAAAACTGACAGTTTTCAGAAAGTAGTTATCAATACAAAGCCACTGAAGGGCCTCCTCCAGGGTTAGGAAGGAGAACAGTAGTAGTAAGTGAGAATCACTTCTTATAAAATGTCATGATTGACACAAATGCTGATCAAACAGTGAGTAACTATGACAGGACTGTCGTGGTGTGACTGGGATCTCTTAATTCACAGAATCTGTTTAAAGACAACGCATTTTAACCAAGCAAAAGGCAATTATACACCTAGGAACTGGGAATGCAGAGCACATAGGTAAAATGTGAGGTTAGAAAATACTCAAAACAGTTGTGTTAGTAGTATAATAGCCAGTCAGCTCCATAAACCTTCAGATCTTGATTTTTAGAGACAGATTTATCTTAACACAGTTTAGCCATCTAAACATGAAGGGGTCATGGGACACAGACACCAATGTCCTGCCCCACCCCCTCTTCAAGCCCCCATCTCCCGAAAACCAAACCCAAAAAAACCCCAACAAAAAAAATCCAGCACAAAGCAGATCTAAAAGAGGTGGGACCAATTTTCTTTTAGCAGTCTCCCTTCCTCCCTTTCTCAGCTGAATTCAGTGATTGAATTGAGATGGCTGAAGTGAGGTGAGAGAAATTCCAGCTCCTGTATCTGATATGTAACTTCCATATATGTTCCTTGTAAGATCAGTACAATAGTATTATGTCTGGTTTCTGGTCTCTGTATTCAACTTCATTTCAAGATTGAACAAGACACAAATAAGAAACCGAAAATTGATTTAAGTGTGCCACAAATGCCTTGTGATGAGATAATGCATGGACTTAAATTACTTCATTTATTGAAAAGATGGTTGAGAAGTGACTTGATTACTATGTACAAGTTCTTTCAAAGGGAGAAAACACCAGGTACTGAAAGGCTCTTTATGATAGTATAGAGAGTCATAAGAAGAACCAATTGGTAGAAGCAGGAGTCAAATTCTTGTTAGAAATTAAGCAGCAATATTAGTACCACTAGCCACAAATAAGTTACTAGGTTCTTTAGAGAAGAAAGACAGTAAAATTTTTCTATCTGTAATATATAGGAAGTCAGGCAAATTTGCCAAGTTGTCGCTTCTGACCGTAAACCTAGGAATCTGCAAAACCAGAAGTGTTTTAATACAAATTTTCTTTGTTTCATTCAAAATTATCTGAAAAAAATATGGCATTCTTATTCCCTTCAAGGATTACCAAGAAATTTTAGATTAAATCATTTTAAAATACACAATGTTGAAGTAATTGCTCTCTGCATTATTCAGGGAGAGCAGACTTAGATTTGCAGATGTAGTAATATTTCAGTCTGTAAGGCAATAGAAAAATCAGAGGCATCTCAGAGTGCCTTGTGTTACTTGGCATCAGTACTTCTAAGCATTCCTCTTCTCTTCTGTGTTGCCAGCTGAAAGTGACAAATGGCAGTGTGGTGCCCTACCCCAACAGCAAGATGAGAATCTCTGTTGGAAAGACATTTTAAATAGTGAGAGCTAATCAAACCATTAAAGCTCATCGTTTGTTGTATGACAAGGCTGTTCCAGAGGTGTTTCTTTTACACATATTGCACTGGCGATGTCCAAAAGAGATGAACAAATTGACAGGCTCCCCCTTCCACCCCCCTAACATTATGCACTAGAACACTGTAGTAGAGATGCAGGTGTTTGCCCACCATCACTTCTCTCTTCATTTCTACATCAAGTTGCTTTTAATTTTTGGGCTTCCTTACCTTTATGGAGTAGGCTGTTACTGCTCTGTTAGTCATCATCGCCTTAACCGAAAAGGTGGTTGCATTGGATAACAGCAACTGTCACAGAGGTGAATGTATGGAGACGAGTACTAACTAAAATACATGTACGTGATGTCCTTGGTTATTAACTGAAAGTTTTTATTTCTTTTTCCTGAGTGTTAGCATATGTTGTATTACTATTTTATTGCATTGTGTTCCTTTAGTGAACTTTTTTAAAAATTGTAATAAGATGAAAATGCGTTACTCTTTTCCAGAGAATAGGAATAAAATTAACTTTCATTTTACTGTCCACTAACTTTGGATACTTGATAATTGGTTCTCTTTGTACGTTATGTGTTTTATACTTAATGACTGTATTCATTGCATGTTTCCAGAAAACATTTCCTAGATAATCAGAGTGCAACATCTAGAGAAAGGAGTTGCCACCTCTTACTTCAAATTTGATTTTTGTGATTCCCTCTTAATATATAAAACATCTGAAGGCAAAATAAGGAAGTCTAGGGTATACCAGCTGTGCAAACATGTTTTTCCTGCTTATTTCTTTGGTGTCTAAATAACAGAGATTTTCAAACTTTGAGAACTTATAATTACTTTTTATTTAGTAAATTCTTAGTTAGTGAAAAATAATTCCACTGCTGACCATGTTGGTGACTCCCATTTTAATGTCCAGTTTTGCTTTGTTTTTTTTTGTTCTAGATAAACTTGCTTTGGAAGGAATAGTGGTGCAACGTGCTGAATGCAGACCTGCAGCTAGTGAAAATTATATGAAGCTCAAAAGGTAGGAGTGCTTCATTACAAATGGATATGTGATATCTGACTTTGATGCTTTTATCATTGCCTTACTATGGATGGATGACTTAAGCATTATTATGGTCTTACATCACATTCACACAGGATCGGACCTGATCTTGCTTTTAGGGTGGATTTACAGTAGGGAGGGAATGAAGGCTGGCAATGTGGTTTTGTCTGGTGGGATGATGCAGACCTCTCTGTCCTGTCATTGGCAAAACTCTTACTAGAGCCTGTACTGTGCCTCTACATGCCTGAACATATGAATATATGACTGTATTTAAATATGATTGAAGCTGAATTTCCTGAAGACTTAAAGATTTACATTGGTCTGTTGAGGACACATTTCTTGAGTGTGGGTTTCACTGTGGATTGGCTAATTTTAATTCCACTTAATACTGTGCCATGTTAGACAAAATGGATCTCTGGAAATATATTTAAAATGTCCAAGATAGGAAAGAGTTTGTGGAGAAGTGCTGGACATAAACTGGCATGCTTGCTAGAAAAGGTGACAACTGAAAGTATTAGAAGTGACATGGAAACCACAACACATTCATCTAAAAAAATCATTTAGTGACTTCTGAAAAGTTCAGCAACTATGTCTAGCATTTACCATGTAATTCATGTATCTTATGGAAAATTAATTTTATGATGTAATAAATCAAATTTGTAATTGAAATGTGCATTTTATTAAGTTCATCTTTATATATATTAAGCATGTGAGTTTTCATTAAATCACCATTTTGTACTGTGAGTTTGTTGTAAATAGAGAAATTCAAAGCAGGACTTATCAGGAAAAGAATCATCCATGACTAATTTTAGAATTGTCAAACACAGAAAAGGCAAAGTGATGTTTTTCTCTAATTCCTGATCTGTTTTTTATGTATCATATACACTTTCAATATCTTATGTTTTATTAACCTTCTCTGTCATCTAAATTGCTCCAGGATTTCCGTATTGCGTTCATTCATTTTTGAGACTTTATGTTCTAGCTGTTGGTAAATCAGTACCATAAGTTTGTTCCTGTGCAGTGAACAACGTCATTTCAGACTGAGTTTTGTGATTGCTATCATGGTTTTTGTCATCAGGGGGAAATGGAGTTTGAGGTGAATGTGATGGTGGCAGAAAAGGACTCATTTCAATCTGGCAGTTTTAAATATACATGAATATAGTCTGTGGGATGTATTTGCTTCATAATTGTTCTAATTACAGGTTTCCCGATCCAAGTGCTTTTTTGCATTTTGCACATAGTTGATCAGATAAGCTGCTTCTGGTAAGGCCGCAGCAGGAGACTGAAACAGAACTGATAGCTTTAATTATGTACTACCCAAACTTTGAATTTTTCAGCATTCTGCTTTCTGTCTCACATGAATGCAGCCACTCCTGGTCTTCAATTTTGTCATGTTCAACTCCTATAGGAGCAACAGAAGTAGAAACATGAAGGCAGATTTTGTGTTTGGAAACACTGACAGGTGAAAACGATGGTACTATTGTTTTTTTCTTTCCTGTAGAAAAATTGCTAGGCTGTGTATGCCTACTTTCTAGTTTTCTGTGGTTTTTGAAGATTTTTTGCCTTTTACCAAGAAGCATAAAAAAAGGAATCTGATCTGTTGGGAATCAGCATGAGATTTAGAAGATCTAGCAGTCACAGCTTCAGAAGCAATTGGGTCTTGTCCAAATACTGTGTCTGGTATTTGAGTAGTAGGATCAAACTTTTCACTCCCTTTACACTCTCCCACCCTCAACATGCTGCAGTCTGTATTTGTGCATAAAAAAGGGTGACAGTATTAAAGATAAAACACATAAGTTATACAACCATGATATATTAAACCATTTTATTCATTTTTCTGTTTACTGTTGTGCTTTATATGAGACAGACTCTCCAAAGATGAACTTTATAATATTGACAGAACAGCAAGTCTATTGTGTAGGCTTTAAGTGTTACAATATTAAGTTGAGCTGGGAAGGAAATAAAATTAAAAGATAAATACAGTTGCTTCAAACTTTTAAGATCTAGAAAATGAAGTTAAGCTGCACACTCTCAACAGCTGTAATTGTTTGTTTTCTGGCAATGGCCAAAAGGGATTATATATCTCCTGGTATTAAATGCAGATATGGATCCTGTCTATTTTACCATCTGTGTCTCGGTCAACAAGATCAGCTGATGGATGCGTGGTATTTGATTTCCCTGTTGCTCAGTAGAGTTTCAGTGAGAGGACAAAGCGATGGTCTTGTGATGCAGTTGCCAGCAGTTAGGTGGGAGATAAGTGTGACGTGTGGGTTCGAGGATGAATAATGAAAGTACAGAAATTGGTGACACGTGTGAGTGAAAGTGTTATCAAGTGTAGTAGCTGGGAGAGGTTTTTCCCCAAGCAGCAGCTTTTGATTTGATTACAGGAAGGGTGTAGATGTTCGCAACACTTTGAATACAAGGTACAAATGTGTGTCTAGGGATAGCTAGTTGGAAAGGTGAAATGAAGGCAGTGTGACCTTCACTTGGTATTTTCTACGTTGGAAGTTTTGTTGTTGGCAGATTTATTTAAATTTTTTCAATTTTCCTGAACTTCAGGTTCTAGGAGGGGAACAAATACCATGAAACTCCGCTATCCTGCACTAGCAAAGCTTTGTGCTCTTGAATTTCCTAGAAAAATTTTATTAGCAATGTATTTGTTCTTTGTAACAGCTTAATGATTAGTTGTACATTTGCAATTACTGCTGGTGATGCTATTGAGGCTAGCTGGAAAATAATGTGTGGTTTCCAAGCACCTGTCCTGATTTCTGTCTTGTGGGAGTGGATCTCATGATCCCATTTAAAATATTTTAACTGTGTGGGTTAAAAAACGACCGGTCTATTCCCAGCTGCAGACAGTTTTACTGCGCAGTGGTGACAGAAAATACTGTGCCTACACTATACTTACTGTTTGATAGTTCCCCTCTTTAAATCCTCCCTAGCTGGTCCCGCCTGAACCAGACTATTTTCTTCATCTCACCGTAGTCGGCTTTCTACCATGAAGATACATTATCCGTACCTTTATTTGGTCTTTCTGAGGTGCAAGAGATTTTTGTTTCCATTCCATTAATTTCATGATCCCAGTGTTTAACCACCTTGGGGTTAATAGCTCCTCAAAAAGAGACATCTCACAAGAGGCTTGTCTGCCCTGGGAAGTATGGGGCACAGGGAGAGAGGAGTCCCCCAGACATTCAGGATCCCTTAAGGCTCCAGGTGACTTGAGAGGAGATGAGAATAAGATTTTGATACTCCCAAGGGGCTTTTGCTATTCACAGAAGAGGGGAAATGGGGGACTGACTGGCATGCACCCCATCTCAGATTCTTTCTGACAAATTACCTGTTTCTATCCTTCACTGGTCCTCATATTCGTTCTCTTCATCTCTCTGATCATAGCAACCTCTTATCTTCCCCAGTTCTTTCTCTGTCCCCTTTTCCCATTTTTGTTTGCTTCTGTTTCTCCATATTCTCACAGGAAAAAAAAATATTTTTTTTTTTCAAAAATATTTGGAACACATTATCTTCATACACACTCAAACTACATTTCATTTCGAGGTAAAGTTGAGAAAAAATCTGGGAGCGACTTTGGTAAAGCTCCAATTCAAACTGATATTGCCAAGTTCAGTAGCTACAGAAAGCTCTCCAGGACTGCTCAGGTCCTGTGCAGTGGGATGGCCAGGCACCAGACTCACAGTTCTCGGGGAGGTTTTGAAGGTGCATGCAAAGTGCAGCTCAGGCAGTTGTTGGATGCACCGTTTGATAGCACTTCACCAACAGCAGAGGACAGCAGGCAAAAACTGAGATAAAACCAGAGCCCTTGTTTCATTCTCAAATGTGCTGCTGAAATACTGATCTCCTTTCAAAATGGATTTTGGAAGACTCTGATTCAACGATACCTAATCTGAACTACCAAACTGTCACAAACTAGACAAAATGAAAAGAAAAAAAAAAAAAGGAGTCTCAGGATTACCTAAAGCCTGCAAGAGCCAACATTTAACACTGCAGTGAGTCTGGTAATGCCCATAGTTCTCTTAAGTAATTTTAAAATGCATCTTGAAGTATTGTTAGTCTAAAGTGGTGATTGCCAAGATGGCAGCTTGTAACAGGATTGCAAGAATTCTGTATATCTTCTTGCTTTTTTCTACAAGAGTTTTCTACAAAGTGTAGGATGAAAGTCCTTAGAAAAAGCTACTGGAAGAAACATGCTTGATGGGGTTTTAGGAAAAATGAGTTGCAAGATATTCTAGAATAGTTAAGGAACTTCCAAGTTTGAAAAGTCTCATGTCTTTACGACTACACTGTGGAGGCCTCGAGAAATCCTGACATTTGGTGGTGTAGGTCAAGCAAGTGAAACTTATTAGTCCATATGAGTTGCTCACCTTCTCTAAAATACTGTGAGAGTATTGACTGACTGACAGTTCAGTATATTGCTGAAAATGAGCATTATGCCAGTTCTTTTTTCACAAATAGCCCCTCCTAGCAGAATAAGATTAATAGCTTGACCAGCATGCTGCTTCATATATGTTCTTGTAGATACACTTAATTGGCTATGAATTCCTTTCCAAAATGAATATATATGCATACATTTGTGCATTTTCCACAAAAGCCTACTTGCTGCACAAAGGCTGCTCAGGTTGTTCGAGGTGGGAAGCCATTTTTACGCAAAGCTGAGATTGAATCTGCCTGTGAGTCAATACAACCTTGATTTTTCAAATATCGAAGATCATTTTCTATGTCTTGAAGTAAGATTCAGCATAGTACAAAAATACATTCCTCAGGATGTTTTGAGTTACTCATCCAGTACAAAAAATATAATTTTTTCCTGTGTGCTAAAATGTCTCCAGTCACAGTTTTTCTGGAGAATTTTGTGCAATTTGTGGAAAATTATTTATTAATCATGTCTGTAAGGGTGCTGTTAGGAAATGTATTTTATATAATTCTTGTGTTCCTGGACACCTACCAGTTTTTACAAGTCAAGCAAATATTTTTCTGATTTTGAACAATTGAACTGCAAAGTAACAGCCACACTAGTACTGAAGTCTCTTTGTCCATTTTTGGTCCATTTTCCACGTTTTTTTAAGAGAGTAGCAGAGAGAAGCAAGTAAGAAAAATAAGGTTAAAGTGAGATGAACTCAGCAGCACAGAGGAGTGGTTATTCCCCATTTCAGGGATCAGGAGAGTTGCTTTTGTTGGTTTGCTATGTATTTCATTGTGATCTTAGGTTCTTTTCTCTCTCTTGTCCTTTTCATTTTTTCTGTCATGTTTTACTGTTCTTACAAGTGGTGTTCTGAGACTAGATTTTAATTGGTCTTTTATATTACCGTGCTTTTTTGTTCAGTGATATGAAAAGGTCATAATTTTGGTCTCTGCTTCCAGCCATTATAATAATGCCAATAAATACAATATAACCTATGGTTGGTAATGCAGCAGGTGTTTTATCATGTTCCTCTTAAATTTGCAGCTTGATGCAGAAGGTTAGCATGTTCTTTTTACCTCATTGTAGTCTTCAGCTTCTGATAGCCAGTTGTATATGGGCTAGTTGGGGGGCAGGGTGGGTTTTGTAGAGAAAAAAAAGAGGCATGAAACATTCCTTTCTTCTTTTTCTAATACATTTTCTGGAATATGAATTATATTAGTTATGGAAACTAATATAATTTCTTAAATTTTGGGAGAGACCACTGGATCTCCATTTCCTTCGTTTTTGTAAATGCCTGGAGACAAAAGATGAGAAGTGTAGGCTTACTTGCTGGCTGACTTACTATACTTCTTTTGTTTTAACTTAAAATCACTTTGTTACAGTGTGACATGATATTTGCCTTCTTTCTGTTTTTTAAATATCATCATTTCCAGGTGAGAGTAAAGGAATCAGTATACTTGGCGTGGGAAGGGACCTCTGGAGCTCATCTCGTCCAAACACCCCTACTCAAGCCAGGCCACATAGATTTGGTTGCCCAAGATTGAGTGCAGAGTCCCCCTTATTTCTCTGTAATTGAAATAGTTTCTTAACAGTGAGCATAGTGAGTGTGTTCTGTGCCTTTTCAGAAAGGCATATTGCTGAGAGAAGCCTAGTATGAAGGTCATTTTCAGAAAGAAGAGGGATTGCATATTTCAGAGAGAAGATATATATTTAAGAAGAGTTCATGGCAAATACTTCATGGATTTTTCCTTATACCCTGGGGAAGAAGATCAGTAGTTGTGATTGGAGAGTTCTCATTGTCCTGGTTTTTTAATGCCAGAGTTCATGAAACAGTCAGTATTCCTCTTCTGCTTGTTATACTGGTCCTTTTCCTCTGCCATCAGAGGCATTGCATTTAAGAACATATCTAATTTGCTTTTGTGGTAATTAGCAAAAAAGCATCCATTTCCTTTTTATCTGCTGAAAGGGTTGAGGCTAAAAATAGCCACTCTGGAATATGTTGGCTTCAGTCGTAGCCAGCTTCTTCAGGCTGAAAAAAAACCTCATTCAGTACCATTGCTCAGCACCAGAAGTTCTGGGTGTTTGTAATTCCAATAAACCTAAGTTCCTGTCAGTTGCACACATTCCTTCTCTTGAAACCAATGTCTTTGGTGTCATACAGTGCTGGAGATCTTTTAACCTTACTGTTAACAGGACTACAATAATTATGAAGATGTCTCTGTTGCTAAGGTGCTTTGCAGATTTCAATGAGGGACTTGTTTAGTACATAGGGACATCGTTCCTCTTCTCAGGGCAGCACCAATTCCTTCTTTTCATCTTTTTTCCATCTGTAATATGAAAGTCACACTACAGTGCGTGAAAATCTGAAAGAGGGTTCAGTTTTTAGCTGTCATGACTTATATGTTGTTATTAGATATGTTAACCTTCTGTTCTTCTCATTTATCATCATGTTTGGCCCTGCCAGGGAAAGTGGGATAGCCAGCTGATATAAAAAGGCCATTTCTGTATCGGTGTTAGCCTTTAGATGTGAATCCTTGTTTTCTCTGTTGCAGAGCAGAGCTCACTGAAGCTCATGGATCTCTTCCTGGCCCCCATGCCAGATGCTATAGTCATGCTGAGTACTGCTGGTGTTCTGGGTTCTGCAAAGCTGCTTTGGCAACTACTAGGCTGACAAGTTTAAATTTTCACAATATGTAGAATGTCAGCACCATAGCACATCTTCTATTTTTAAGCAACTTTGCTCACATACTACTGATGATATTTGGAGATCAGTAGACTAGTATCGTCCAACAGTAATCCTGCTGCCAAGGAGCTCCAAAAGTTGTATGGTATCACTGAATACTGAAATTTATCCTTGTGCAAAATCAAAGATTAGAACCAGGTGGCAAGTTCTGTTGATGGCATAGTCATTTCCTGGCTTATTAAAGTATTTCTGAACGTAATGAAACTGCAGGAAGGCAGTGAAACAATGGCCTGAAAGGTGACAGGGGTACATATTTGTCTATCCAAGTAGCACTTGTTACTTGGGATGTCACCAAGTTCAAAAAAAGTTCATAGATGGCAAATCCTCTGGTTTCTGGTTCTTTTTTGAAGGACTGTCTGTTGTAGGACTCCAGTGTTTCTCAAATGGGGGTTGCCTGGGATCAGTGGGTGATTTAATTCCTGAAGACATGGCAAGACTCCAGCAGGAGCTTGACTCCCAGAGTGCCACACCATGGGGGAAGCAGTGACAGTATCTCCGGTGCTCCTTAAAGGCCCTGTGCATGGAAAAGATGCCAGCTTTAGAAACTAATCACAGCATTACACTTCATGGAAGAATCTTTCATTCTCTAAATATCTCAGATATTAATACAAGATACTGAAGCGCTGCAACCATCAGTTAATACTCAGGCACAATCCTGAAATATTTTCCAAAGCAGAGGATACTGTGCAGCCACCTGCTAATACTTGACTCTGGGATGTTTTTAAAATGGCTTTGCAGTTGAATTCAAATGAACATCATAAAAAGAAAAAGGATAGTAAATTACTTTCTTTTTCATTCGGTGAGAGATAAAATGTAAAATTCATTGAATTTCCCTCATCCTAGTATACATAAGCTCACTTTTTTTCCCCTTGAGTCATCTGGATAGAAAATGAGATTGCCAGTATCAGAGGTCAACAAATTAAACTTCAGTTGCAAATACAGTGAAGGAACTTTAAAGTCTTAGGGGACTTATTCATATTTCAAAACAAGGGAGAATCATTTTCAGCAGGATTTTTCACAAAAGCTCTTCTACAGAATGCTACTTCCTGCAGCTTGACAGAAACAGAAATTAATGCAAAGGACCACTGGCTGAAATCTTTCTTGAGTACATTCATGTGCATGTGCAAATTTAAAAATATTATAAAAATGATAGTTTTCAAACTCTTTTTTCTTTCCCTGCTTACATTTAAATACAGATATGTCTGCTTATGGCCTTAAGAAAATGTATGCTGCTATTTTAATTCTGTTTCCATTGCAAGACAGACGTGACTGTGAGAGAATGAGATGGTTTCTGTTTGAAATAGTATTTTATCAACGGAATGTGACTCAAATGTCAGTTCTAGTGATGTGTAAATCATGAAAGTATTCCTTCCTTTCAAGTCTACATTGAGTTTGAAATTTGCAAGTTGTTTTATGCTGTTTAATGAAATACATTTTTAACTCAACCTTGTATATAATAATTGCAGAGTTTCTGAAGTCTATTATGAAGTTTTTGCTAGACTGTTGTCTCGTTTGTTTGCAGCTAGTGGTTTTGGCTGAGATTTAATCATTGTCATTTCAATATATGTGATGCTTCGCTGAAGATTTTGCACTATATGCTGAGCCAGTACCATCACTAGGACCTAACACAAATGCCTTTGCACTAGTAGAGAGCGTTACAAGTGAAATCTGTCTGTAAGTATGTTTGTTGAATAGTACAGAGTCCATGTGAAGGGCTATTGTAGGGCTGCTTTATCCATACACGAGACTGAAATTAAAAGGTTTTTTTCTGAATGCTGTGATGTACCCCAACAGGAAAGCATAAAGAGTGCTTGTGGACTCTGCTGCTCAGTTGTCCTGGGCAGAAAGCTGGAACTAAGCAGTTTTCTGGCAACCTACCTGTGATCATTAAGGTTTAGGGTCAGTGTTATTTTACATCACATTTTTGTATATGTTTGTTCTATAATACGGGTTCTGTAGAATGCATAGATACATGATAATATGCAAGGTCCTGCACCTGGGGCAGGGCAGTCCCCAGTATCAGTAAAAACTGGGTAATGAGTGGACTGAGAGCAGCCTGGTAGAGAAGGACTTGAGAATACAGGTAGAGGAAAAATTGGGCATGAGCTGGCAATGTGCACTCACAGCCCAGAAAGCTTGTTGCACAGGAGTTGTGAAGATCTGTTTTGCCTTGGAGTGCCATGTTCTAGGTGACTGCTCTGTGCTTTGCCAGTGCCTCACAAAAAGCCCGAAATGTCCAAACACAAAGTTAAAACGGATAGTGCAGCACCTGGGAATTGTCAGCTTCTCCTGTTTCAGGTTTGTGCAAGCCATGAGTTGGAAGCAAGGTATAGCATAAAGTAGTGGAACTTGGAGACTGTATGCTAGTGTTTCAAATTCAAGTTTCCAACAGCGTGTAATTAATATAGCAAGGCCACTAAATGGAAATAATTAAAGAACAGAAGTATGCTCATCGTCAGCTAATTTTTCTGATGCACCTCAGCATTGATAATGGTATGCACTAAAAGTGATTTTGCACAACTGAATTAATATCCTGTTGATATCCATGTGTATCATATTGGTAGATATTGATAAATGTTACCTGCTCTGTTAAAATTTTTAAATTTTCTTCTCTTTGGGATCCATTTTTTCTCCTAAGGTGGTGTAACACAGCTATCTAAAGCCATTTCTAGTTGAGCTGTGTCTGAACAATTTAAAAACCATGGTGTGCAAAGACCAGCATTTAGACTTACAAGATGGAGGAGAGGCAATAGTGAAACCTGCAACAGTGAACTGACTGAATTTTGGATGTTTTCAAGGACAGACTGACTTTTTTCAGTTGATCACTGTGTCTGTGTCCTTTCCACCCTCCACCTTTCCTTCCCTTCTCTCATCCAGAATATTTTTCTCACTCAAACTTCAGGTATGCTGGATGCTCCTAGTTTTGTCAAGCACTGTTAAATATTTGCTGATAGAAGATTAGAGTGGCCCTTTCTGACTCAGAAGAAATTGCAAGTGAGTTTATTCAGGAAACGTCTTCATCAGCAGTTTTAAAATATAAATCAATTTAAATCTGTGCTCAACTCATGATGTATTCTATTAACAATTTACATTTAATTTTCCAAATGCCAGAGATAGCAAACCTCCAGCTTTATTAATGTATCAGTCCATCGTGACAAACAGTTAACAGAATTAATTCTGCAAGTCCAAAAAGACCTGTCAGAAATTAGCAGGCACAGCACTGTCTTGTAGGTCCTGTACACACTGAAACAATAACAGAGAAAAGTGTGAACAGACTGGGTCCTAACCAGAGTTAATGCCAATGGAATATCTATGTTAGATCTTTGAACATGTCCATGTTTTTGCAGGAATAACTGACTAACCTCTTTTTTAATGATAGTGGCAAAATCAGGAGGAACTGTACTCTGTGACTTTTATTACAAATTTGAATTACTGCCTTGCTGTTTCCTCAAACTGTGTGTGTGTGCTTGAGTGCTGAGACCTTGCCAAGGAGGAAGATAAAGAGGAAATAATAATGAGTTAGGCAAAGAAACAGCTCACCAAAGAGCTTTCTTCTGCTCCTTCTGCTCTTGGACTGTATTCAATTCTGAGGCTTTGTGCAGCACTCCCATTAATAGGCATGGGGAAGTTTGAGATTTTACAGGGTTCATTTCTGTGTATAACATAAGGTTCTGAGTTCATGATTCCAGTCTGCAGACAGTGGAGACAAACGAGCATCCATCCTTCTTCAGAATTGGTGGAACTGAACACCCTGAAGGTGAAGAATCTGAATGTAAAAAACTAGGCTAACACCAGTGCTTAACTCCTCCTGAACTCAGGCTCTTGTTAATCCTTAGACCATCATGACCATGACAATGCAACCACTTCTGCTTTAAAAGCAGAGGGAGGTGAAAAAAATCACTTTCAAAATGGTTCAGATTTGAAAAAAAATATAGTTGGGACTAGAAGCAATGAGACACATTCTGACTGCTAAGCTCATTTTTTAAAGTTTCTGTGTTATTTTTGAGAAGATCCTAGCTCTCCAGCAGTGTTAGCTGTATCTGTTTCTGAGCTTAAAGAAAGCCCTGTGTTCAAAACCTCTTACAAGGTTGAACATTACCTGTATCATAGTTCACTCCATTTTTTTTCTAACTGGAAAACAGACAGGAGAAACAGGAGCACAGAAATATCCATGGCCAGATTTCTTTATGTAAAAGAAGAAGAAAATCCCTGCATTCAGGGATATATTTTGAATTGAGAAGTCATCTTGAAAGAGAAATTTCAGTGTATGTGAGTGTGGGCGGGAGTATAAAAATGTGATAAAAATAGCAGACTATATGGAAATCAACACTGATATGTGGATGCATACATGAAGATGTTACATGATAGCATCTGAGAGAGAATTATACTTTGGAACTGTATTTATATAATACATTTCAAAAATTTTAAAAATGTCCTTATATGATTTTCAAATTATATTTCAGATAATCTCTTTATTTTGAATTATAATTTTGACTCAGATATTGGCTCCTGTTCTGACTTTGGGAACTGATTAGAAAAATCAGCTACTCTGTAGTTGGTGGGAGATATTGACAAAGAACTTTTCAGCAAAGTCCTTGAAAAGTAGGTACTCTTCCTCTGAAGTAAAATGCAGGGAATAAGTACTACATCCTAAAAGTTTGAAAATTTTCAAAATGCTTAGAGCATTAAGAAATTGCTATATTGCAGGAATGACCGCCCGTTTAACAAGAGGTTAATTGATGAAAATTGTGATTTTCAAAGTAAGTGTTTTTGTAGGCTCTCATAAAGCACAACTATGGGTACATCAAACTGAGAATTTTTTTGTATGCAGTGTTTATAGTATTGGAAGCAAAAAGATAAAAGTTTTGCCCATCTGCAAAGTATAACTTCATGAGGTTAATTTGTTTGTACTGTATAAAATAAACTACCTTTCAAGTTGGTATGGTAAAGCAACTGGGAAAAACGATTGATACTTTTATTCAGCACTAGTTTTTTTATTCTTTGACTGTACCTAATGCCATCAGAAAACCACCCTTCAGATGTGTTCTTAAGTATCAGTTGTCTTTGTTATGATCAGCATGGTGCAGGAGCAGCATATGTCTCTGGGAATGCAATTTATGATAAAATATACCTAATTAAATCCCTTGAGGATTTATATTCACACATGCTGTGAAACCAAATCATATGAATATTTCCTATTAACTTGTAGCAGAATTGAAGCATCTCTTTTAATTTCTAACTGTGCGCCTAAACCCTTTTTCCCTGTCTTTATACCACAAATGTAAACTAACGTGAAATACGCTTTGTTGCTGCAATATCGACCATGAGGTACTCAGGGCAACTTGCAGAAAAACACTTACAGCATAGTTATGCTGCCTCACATTAGAGTGGGAGTAATGGTGTAGGTTTTGTAAATCGATGCCTAAATCACCCAGTTAGAGTAGATCATTAAAGCTGTTTTTATTGCTATTTCTTCTTTTAACTCTTCTAAGCTTATTTTTATATTAGAAGACAAATATATGTAGTGTCCACTCCAGGAGAGAAAAGTACTTCCCAGAACTGGTACAGTTTGTGGTATCTTAGCAAGGACAAATCTAGCAAATAGTTCTTCCAGATTGGATACCTTTTATTACAATCATACACAGATATTTTTTGCTTCTTCTCTATCCTGAACTCTTTGATATGTATGGTGTGGTACAGAAAGAATTACCAATTAATACATCCTTTTGCTGGTTTTAAAATAAAAAAAAAAAGTAACTTTGAATGTCACTCCACTCTGTGGAGGATGTTTATTGTATACCATTTAGATTTTTTTTATTATTTCATTAAGCTATATGTAAGTGAAATGCAAGGTTAGTAAATGATATGTTAGACTTAGTGAGTATATTGATTTTTGTTCCCGACCATGCCTAAGAAGCAGTGCTTGTGGAAAATGAGCTGTGATTTTGTGTATTCAATAAAGTATGTTAGTTGTGCATAGCCTGTACTTAACATAACAAAATTTGGCAGAACATAGATTGGAATATGACAGTTATTTGGTTTAATTGCTTTATAGGCTCTTAAAAATCTAAGAAGTTGTTTTCTGTTACACTCTACTGCATGTTTATAAATGTGCATTACACAACTGAAAGAGGTATTTCACAGGCTTCAATTACCTAAGCACAGCATTTGTGGAAGTCTAGAAACTGGTTAAATGAAGGACAGGATAAAGTTTTTTTGGAAATAAATAGGATTGTATTTTTGTCTTCAGTGTATATACTGGGACTTCAGCTGTATGAAGGAAAGTAAGATTTGTGAAGGCTGCTTGAAAAGCAGCTGCTTGGTCTAAAGAGGGCACAGTCCTTCATCTAAATTGATGAGAAGAGAGCAAACAAATCATAAACTGATCTATTGTTGCTATTTTCCAACAAAGATTTCAAACTGCCATTTCTTTAAATATAATTTAAAAAAATACTTTAACATGGTATATAAGGAATCACGGGTAAAGCGTTACCAGCTTTAGTGAATCCAAGGTGATATGTTTTAGCTGTAGATACACAAGTTGGGAAATAAAAAGGCAGACATACTTTACTTGTTTTATTTCTCTGAAAGGGTCAGTAAATTCAAATAAGTTTATACACCTCAGGGACTTTTTGGTCTCTAAACATCTGGATGATGAGCCTGGAACAAGGCCCTTGAAAACCGTATCCTCACTTTTGGAGGAATAGAACCAAATGAAATGAATGTAATTAGTAGTGGGTTCCAATCTATACAGGGGCAGCTGTATGCTTGCTGTTGTGTAAATATTGCAGAGATAAACATGAGTAATGAAAATCAGGAAGTGCCTAATTATGCATGAAGTAATTTGAAGATTATGGGCAGATCCATTTCAGAAGCTAATGAGTGAAGCACAAGTGTCCTATGTATCATCCAGAGAAGATGAAGAGGATTTATAAACGTATTTGCCCACATGTCACATAAGCCATTATTTTAATAAAGGAATAAGCATTGAATTCAAGTCTAGGATTTAGGAAATGTGTTGAGTGCAAAAATAGAAGTAATACATGCTATAGATGTCTAAAACTTGCTAAAAAGCAAGTGCACAAATTCTTACTAAGTTCAGAAAGACCTGTGTCCTTTTTGGAAGCAAGGGAAACCAACATGGTCGGCTTTGATGTTTACATGGGCCTGTTGATAAATTTCTCTGTATAAAAAAAATGACTTGATGCACAAGACATTTATTTAGCAAAATTTGAAAGGCAGAAATCAAACAATGTTGTGAATTCATGACATGCTACAGTTACCAAATAGTTAGTAGGAGCTTCTAGGGCTTGATCTCTAAATCCTATCAAATCAAGGAGGAAGGCTTCCATTGGGTGTAGCAGTTATTAAATCCATCCCTTTAATGATGGTGCAGAATCCATGTGTTTGCTATATTTTGTGGTCATATAATACTCGGTTTGCTTTTTCAATTTTTTTTTTTTTTTTCCTTTTCTCATGTGTCTGCTTCTACTGTGCAAGCAAAGAAGATACTGCTATAGTAGTGCTTTTTTCCCCTGGAATAAAATGTGAGGTGGAGACCACCCAGTCTGCAACGCTGCCTTCAAAATGATTAAGCATTGTTTTGTCTCCCTTAGATAACCTGGCTTCTCCTACTGGCTTGACAGTTGCATCTCTTCTCTTTATTAATCACTATGAGCACAAGCAAGTGCACTGGACTCAGTTAATGTCAGAATAAAATAAATTGAACCTGACTTTGTCTTCAGTTTTGAGTGTGAATTGAAAGTCCCCTGTGAAAGGCATTGAGACTAAAAGGGGTCATCTTCTCTGAGTTCTCAGGGACTGGGCGATTAGCACACGCTGCTTTTTTGCCTTCTATTAAGATAAATTGGTAGTTTCATTCAGCGTATAGGCATCCTCCTTACCTTTTAAAAAATAAGGTTTTGCTTTGGTTTTGTTCAGACTTTTTCTTAAGTTAAAGAAAATATATTGTTGAAGGTTTGGTAGAAATACTTCCAGTTCATTGCAATATTAATAAAGAGGGGAAAGAAAAGTCAGTTTCAGAGGCTTTAAAAGCCAGCTGACAAGATGATTCTTGTTTAGATACAGCTTCTTGCTCCAGTAGCTAGGAGCTTTTGGGAAACAGCTCTGTCAAAGTAAATGACTCAAATCAAGTGGCTAGGAGACCATCTTCAAGGAAGATGAAGCTTTGGACATTAAAAAGAAAACAACCAAAAAACCACAAAACCCTCCCTAAAGATTACAAGAAAGAAATACTTCTTGCCATCAACAGTTCCTATTTCTTGTTGAAACAGCCTCGAGGATGCCGTATTTTAACTTCTGGATGGAGACTGAAGTGCAATAGTAGTTTGCTGTCTCAACCTACAAATGGATGTGTTTATCCAAGAACCCCAAGTATACAGACAAAATTCTATCTGATGTCCCTAATCTCCTATGTGAACTACAGAAAACTAATATCTTAGGAAGGCTGTTCGTGGGCCTCTCTCTTCTATTTGTTGGTTATCTTTTTTCCTCCCTGATGTGCCTTTATTCCTTTTTGAAGAAATCCTCTTTTATTTATGTAATTGTGACTTCTGAGTTATTTAAAAACTCTTCCAAAAACCTCCCAATTTTCTCTAGTGCATTTCTGTCTACATTTTCATTCTTCATTTTCTCTATCTTTAGGGGATAGGCCCATCTAAATGTCTGTGTGGATGCATGGGGTTTCCTGCTTGAGACTGTCCTCATCAGGTCATGACTATGTTACCTCACCCTAAATAAGTGTAGTAATTTTAATTTTTTTTTTTAGTCTATTTTAGTTACTGTAGTTCTTTTCTATCATGGGTACAAATACCTAGCTTTGTCATGTATGTCCATCTTGAGGTAATTTAATTTCTCTGCAGTTTCACTGGCCAGAAGGAATAAGTGTTTCACTTTTTTCCTCTTGTGACTGTTTTTAGCTTAACTGTTTAGCTTGCATGTTATTCCAAAGTGGTACCTCTGTGTTTATTCACGTGTTCATGGCATGGCCCAGTGGGGTTTGTTAATACTCCATGTAATATGCCTGTATCCAGGGGTCAGGAAAGGCTTTGCATTTTGAATGGACAATTTTATGCTGTGTTTTCAAGTGGGGAAATAGGCGTGTGAAGAAGCTGACTAGCCCACCTTTGGTGAGTGAACTGATGGTGTTCTTCTGCACGTCCTGACAGAAATTCTGTGCCATGGTCACGACCCAGCTCCAGGCAAAAAACGTTCATCTTGTTTTCCTTTGTCTGTATGGGTCATATGAGATGCTTCTACCCCCCCAAGACCCTGAAGTCAAAGGCCTTGGTTTTGAAATAATACTCACTCAACTCAGAAAGTCCTCCTTACTGTTTTTCTTCTACCTCTTGGACTTATTTCTAACAATAGGATTGCAGCAATATATGCCTATGTGTCCTTGTATTGGATCCCATCCTTCTGCTAAGAGGTACCTTTGAGCAGAAGCTAATTAAGTCTACACACATTTAGGGTGACATTAAAATTCTTTTTTTTTTTTTATTTACTGTAGCTGCTTTAGGAAATATGATTACTGGCCCAGTAATTAACTTTTCTCAGCACTGTCATTTCAAGTGAGTGAGAAAAAATCACATCAGTGTCTGATGTGTTTTCTCATTCTGGAGTGGCAATTTTATTGAGCTGGAGCTGTGCTGTAGTTACAAAGGGGAGACTCTGTGACAGCTCACTTTTGATACATGGTGGAGGGCCATGCCTCAGTGCCTCACTCTGCTCAGGGGAAGAGACTGAATCGTCTCTTCAGTTTTCCTGCTAAATCCAACATGTTGTGCTTGTCCTGTGATACACATAATGTTATACTTGATGCATATAAGGTGCTTAATGCCTGAATTTAAGATTGTCTGCCGGGACAGGGCAAAAACTGTCTCGCGGAATGTCCCAAGGAGTTAGCAATAATGAGTGGCTTAGAGAAAGACTATTGGAACAGGGCAGGCACCTGATAATCCTTTCTCAGCACAGTCCCTGAGTCTGCAGCAGCTCATAGTTTAAGGACTGTTGGGTTGTCCTGGTGTTTAGCAGTTGTCAATAAAGTTATTTTTTGGGAACTCATATGTAATTTTAGCATCCATAATATCCTGCATCAGGAAGTTCCCTCATTTATTTACAAGTTGTGTGCTATCCTCTCTTTGCTTTGGATTTTCCTATGACTTAATGCCTGCTAGTGCTAGTACTGGTATCCAATTTCTACTGTTGTTCCCTATTTGTTGTCTTCCTGGACCGAACGAATTTATAGACCTCAGTCATACTTTCATATCTTTTTTTTTTTTCTTTTTCAACCCTGAAGGGTCCTGGTCTTTATTTTTTTAGAGCCTAACTTGTTCCATACCTCTGTGCATTTAACCTGGGGCAATTTAGTGCCTCAATAGTTCTTGTTTCTTTTACTGTCATTTCAAAGAAGAGAAGACGACAATTTTTAATGAAATACTATTTCATTAATTGTAATCAATATCTTACTGGCCTGGAAATAATCGTCCTTGCTACTGAGGATGCATAGAATAATAATGGTGGAATCTCACCCTGGCTTCTCAAGCGTTTATCTCAGGTTCATTTTTGCGATGCTGGTCTATCAATGTGTCACAAAATGTCACACCAGTGTGCCAGCCTGACTTTTCAGCTGCTTATAAGAAGTGGTCTGGTCTGTGAAGTGTCAGTAGTTCTGGCTGGTACTGGTGGTGGGTGATGTGGGGAGCAGGCTGGCCTGGGAGTGCAGGGCTGTGGCATTCCTGAGCAACTGGAGCTGGAATCTAAGGTAGTTTTTGTCATTTTTGTCACTACAGCAAGCCATGGAAATGGCAGTTGTGAAATGACAAGAATTACATTAATTTCAGTTAGCAGCTGTTTAGGATACTGGGAAAGCATATCTTGTTTTGGGAACATTATGTTTGGGTTTCCAAAACAAAATTTTGAAGGATTTCTGTTCCATGAAAACTTCAAATGTTGGCTTAACTCCTGATTTAAGGTTTTTTGTTGTTGTTATTGGGTTTGAGTTTTGGGGTTTTTTTCCTTGAAAACACAAAACCCATGTTATAAAAATCCACTTTTCCAGCCAGCTTTACTTAGACTTCAGTTGGAAGATTATTTTTCTTTTTTTTTTACATGTTATTAGGAAGAAACTTCATTGCATCTATGCCTTCTGCATTTGTATTTCTTTCATCACTGCAACAATTGTTAGTGTCCCAGTATGCTGCTTAAATTTTCTTTTGCCTAATTTCATTTCACTACTTCATTGCACAGCCTTCAATAATCCACCTACTTTTTTGTTTACACCCTTGACATTCTCAAATGATGATTCTTTTCACTTATTCTGTTGCTAAGCTATACCTATTTGTCTCAAAGTCTTCTGATTATGGAGTAAATATGCAGCTATAGAAAATACACATTCTTTAATGTATATTGGTAGAAGCAGATGGTGCAATCTGTTCATCGATGGAATTCAGTTTCTAAAACTGATTTAATCTGCTTTGCAGCAAATACCGTTCCAATACCGTCTGTCATGGAACATGTGCAAAGGGAGATGTCCCATTTCAGGTTGTTTGTATTTCATTGCAATAAGGTGTTTATTTCATGTGTTACATGGGGTATGCCATAACAGAACGCCTGTTGTAAAAGCATGTTGTGTCAATGCACAAGACCACTTTGTTATTTGGTATTTTTATGTATTATTATTTTTTGCTACCTTTTTTGCATTACAAAGCTGCATACTGCCAGTCCCTTTGTAAACCTAATTTTCATGCTGCCATTAATAGAATTTGCACTTGAGAAGAAACAACAGAGAATTATTTTCTTAATTTGTGGAGAGGAATCTTAAATTAACTATAACAGCATTTTGCGTAAGTTGGCATTTTTCCTATTGTGAAAAAGTTTCTTCAGAACAGAGGATTTTCCAAAATTAAGAAGGCTATATAAACTGTTTGTGTTCTTCTTCTGCTAAGCCAAATGCAGAAGAGAATACAGTGTGTAGTGTCTGTCTTGTTTAGCTGAGAGAGGTCCTGTAATCGCTAAAGCGGGAACTACTTGGCCTGAAATGCTGAATTGCCATAGGAGCTCTGTATAGCTGGAGAAACATGCTAGTAGAGAGAGTTTTCTTCTCCCCCCTTACCACAAAATGTTTGCAGCTTTAGATACAGATTTTGAAAGCCATAAAGATGGGAAACTGGTAGGTAATTCATATTTCATTTCCTTCTGCGATGAAGGATGTGTGAATCCTTCAAAATCTTGTGGAGTTATTAAATTAAAGGGTGTAGCGGGGTAGAGCAAGTAGTCAAAAAATTATTGCAGAAGTAGTATGATACAAAAGCATCTGTTTGGAAAAAAGCCTGTTAGGCTTCTTGCCTTTCTGGTTAATTGCTTGACTGTTCTCTGCATTTTGAGATTTAAATATTTGCAACAACTTTTTTTTTCTTTTAAGTCATTCTGTTTTCCACTTCTTTTCTCTAGAATGTCTTCATCTCCTCTGGAGCTAGAATTCAAATACTGATTTCCCACACAATTTAAACCCACCAGCTCTGAAGCTGTCAAGTATCACAACTTTCACAAAAGATGGTGTGCTTCCCAGTCCCCCTAGAGGCGCTTATACATTTATTTTTGTACAGAGCCAGTAAATAATAATGACAAAAATAAATATGGGTCTTTCAAGGTGATAATGTTGTGTAAATCAGAAGGAACTTAATAGGAGACGTGTCAGTGGGGAAAATAAACTTCCTTTTTCATTGAATCATAGAATGGTTTGGGTTAGAAGGGACTTTAAGGAACATCTAAGTCCAACCCCCTGCCAGAGGCAGGGTCACCTTCCATTAGAAGGTATAGTGAAGTAGTAAGTATATGTGATATACTGCAGTGGTTCCTAGAAGTACACCCTATATGCACTGAAGAGACAGCACATACCCAGCAGTGCACATTGTTCTGAGCTGACCTGTACCTACTGCTGTGTATTCTCTGCTGACAGCAGTGTCTGTGTTGCTTCATCCAGAGAACTTCTGCCCTTGATGCTGAAAGTTTTTAAAACATTTACAGCTCTAAATATCTCTAATACTGAGGTAACTTTTTATGATGTTACAGATTTTTTTAACGTTCCTAAGTGTGGTTAACGTTAGCTGGCTGCCAGACGCCCAACCAGCTACTCTCTCACTCTCCCTCCTCATCAGGGCAGTGCTAAAAAATAGTATGGAAAATATCATGGGTTGAATTAAAGGCAGTTTAATGGAAGAAAGCAAAGGTTGCGTGTGGAAGCAAAGCAAAAACATAGATGTATTCTCTACTTCCCATCAATGGGTGATGGCCAACCACTTTGTGGAGAGAAGGGCCCCAGTATGCTTAGCAACTGCTTTGAAAGATGAACACCTTAGTAACGAATATCATCCTCTTCCTCCTTTCTTTTAACTTGTATTGCTGCGCATGACATTGTGTAGTATGGGATATCCCTTTGGACAGCTGGGTCAGCTGTCCTGGTTGTGTTGCCTCCCAACCTCTTGCCCTCCTCCAGCCTACCAGTCCTTGGGGGTGTTGGAGAGACAGCCTTGGTGCTGTGTGGGGGCTGCTTGGCAGCAGCGAACACATGGGTGGGTTACCAACACCTGGCTCGGACCTGTATGGGATGCTGTGGGAAAGGTTCAACCCATCCCACTCAGGTTCAATACAATGAGATACAGTGTTCTACACTGCCATTTGATAAGTATATGCACACTGAATTAAAAATTGTAGAAGGTTTTGGAAAACTGGTACTCTTTTTTCAGTAATAATGGTTTGCCATTATATTATATTTCACGTTTGGATTACTGACTAACAAATTCAGTTCCATGCAAGTTAATGGCAAACCAATGACACTTGTGTGGAGCATTTCTTCTTGTATATATGTATTTTTTTTAAATTACAGCCTTAGGTATAATTAAGAAAAGAGATATGCAGAACAAGCTTTAAAATACAGTGGTCCTGAAATTTATTTCAAGACTTTTTTTTTTTTCTGTGGAGGACTCAACAAAATTACAAATGAATGGAGTCTCCTTTCACACCGATCTTAAGGAAAACCCAATTATCCAGCTTCCTCTTGGGGAAGCTAGACAGTGCTTCAGCCATTAACTGGTTTCAGAATTTGTCATGCCAGACAAATCTATAATAAAATCTTTGGGTTTTTTTATTTAATAACAGAAGAGGTATGGCTTCACAAAACCTGAGTGAGTTTCTTTGTGTTTACAAGTAAGAGAAACTCTTCTGAAAATCTCTAATTAAGAGGAGAATATTAATATAGCAGAGCTCAGAAGTGCATGGAGCTAAGTTTGTTTCTTAACAAACAAGCTCTCTTGGGAATGTTCTAAAGATAATGTTCTGAACTACTAAGATTATGATAGTTTTTTCTTCAAAGCAAAGACAAAGTTAATTTATAAATTATATTTTTCAAGTGCAAAATCAAATCTTACACCTTCTGGACTCACCTGAAAACCTAGACATGTCCTTGTTGTGCCTTGTGTTCTTCAGTGTGCTTTTCAAAGGAAGATATTTTGGAATAACTTTGAGGTTTGTTGGTTTAAAGCTATAGAGGAGCTCAAAGCTGAGTCTGGAGCCACAGTCTCCAGATCCTGAAGGCATTTTCAGTTTACTGACTGAGAGCTCCTATCAGGCCTAATGGTGGTGCACCTGTAACTTTGGTGAGCACCACTTTGAAGATGATGCATGGAAGCCAAGTAAGGCTTTTCGAGAAAATAACACTCACGTTTGCCCTCTGCAGCAGTATTTCCAAGAGCAGACCTTGAGGAAAGTGGCTCGGACGAAACTGTGATGCAGTCTTGGTATAAAACCATCCTTCACAACTTAACAAGCAGCAGCAGAGTCCTGTGGCAGGTGACCCTGTGGTGGCTCTTCTTTCTCCATTGCCATTGCCTCCCAGCTGCAGTGCAGCCCAACAGCTCCCACCCATATTCCTGCTTTCTGGGGTCCCTCTGCACAGCTGGTTTCTGCCTTTGGCTTCGCTGCAGCCACACACCCCCTTGCTCTGCTTGTGATAGCACAGTTCCCACTTGAACAAGTGAGGGATGTCTAGCAGTGAGTTTCCACTCACTGCAGGTATGTAATGTGTTGGAAAGGGAGCTGAGAGAGCACTTGTTCTGCAAAATAGGAGGTGGTAAAATGTGGTTAAGCTGTTTGAGCAAATACAGCAGAGCAGTAGTGCTGTACAATTGGCAAAGGAAATACAGTTGGCTGAAAGAATGATGATTAAAGTTTTTAAAAAAACAACTCAGTTTTCTGATTTAACTGATATATCTTTCAGTCTGCTCTTTGGTTCGTTTGTTACATGTATTTATTTTTTCTACGTTTTACCAGGGAAACTGGTAAGTTTTCCAGCTGGGGGTTGAGCAAGACTGCTTTTTTGCGTGGACTAAGGAGAAACGTTCTTTACTGCATTCGCTTTCAGTTTTATACTGTAGGGTTCCTAGGGTTGCTGAACCTACACAGCTCATCTTAACTTAATGCTGATTTTGTTTGAATTAAGTCTGATTTCAGAGTTCAGTTGAAACCAATTTCATTTTCTTTGCTTGCAGGAAAGAATGTTGGGTGGGTTAGTTCGGCAGTTCGATGTGAGCTAATTCGGCAGTTTAGTGCAACCATATGTTTAAGCTATTGCACAGTAGCTGAACTGTGCAAGATTCCCTTTTAAGCTGTCAAAGGCACTATGCAGTCATTAACACATGGTCATGCCCAATGTGTTTTCCCAGCAGCTTCCTTTCAGTGCCCTTTGCAGCAGTCCCTTGCTGGTTGTTTCCAGATTTATTTTAACAGAAGGGAGGTGGAGGTCCTCAAAAAGGCATCCGCTATCCAACATTTTAGGTCTGAACGCTAAGGAAGGAAGAGGCAGAGAAAATCCTCAAGGATTTGAGCCAGCTAGGTTTTTTAGGGAAGCAGTCCAAATGTTTCCCAGATTGCCACAAACTGTTAAATTGTTTACAGTAAATTTTAACTGGAAGATCCCCAATGGAGCCAGATGCCGTGGCTGTTTGCAGAGCGATCGGAGGAGTGGTGAAGTATCTGGGAAGTGGTTTTAGAGATGGGGAGCATGTAGTTGGAGGCAGAGTGCTGGCATCTGTAACTTGATAAAGACATTTTGTAGAATGGGAGGAGAGGTTCAGATTTAGATTTAGCTGAGATGCTGTAGGGATTTTTTTTTTTCATTTGAGGTCTTGTAGCCAAGAGTCTGCCTCTTTCTTTCCATCTCCTCTTTAGCTGTGAGCAGTTTCACTGCAGAGTGAATTGACTGAGCTTGTAAATCATCCACCCTTTTACCAGTAATCCAAGACCTAGGCCTTTCAGGGTATGGTAAAGATGTACCTTTTCTGTCTAACAGACTACTTTTAAAATTCTCTTTCTTGTCTCCATTAGCAAAGTGTTGCAACATTTCTGGATCTGCAGACTGACAAGAAGTTTGTGTTGCCTGGACTTCAAAACCCCTGTTATTTCTACCAGTGGTTTCAAAAGAGCAACAAGCACAGCAGATTAGTTTTGGCAGGAAAATGAAGATTACGTCATTTTGAGACAACTCTATTTGTTGTACTTTTAAAAATAATTAATAGTTGAGAATTTAAAATTCCTCTTCTAAAATCTAAATTGAAAATAGTGTCTAACAATTAAATGCATTTGTTATGGAGAAATTTGAGGACTGAGAAAAATACATCTTTGAAAATAGAAGTTGGAAAGGAGACTTTAGAAACATGATAAGAAGGTATAGACAAGCACTGTTTCTTTATAGTTTTTGGTTTTTTGAATCATGACAGGATGTTTTTCTATAAATGACGTAGTGTGGCAAAATTGAAATTATATCACTGGATACTCCTCAGTCAGTAGTATACAGAAGAAAAGATTAGATTATTGTTTAGTGACTATAATGGTAATTTCTGTTCTTAAATACCTGAAGGTAATTAATTTTTAAAGATCTGGTTTGGCTTTTACTCTAAGATTTTTTTTCTTCCCTCTTACCTCCTCAGGCACCAAAGCATACTATTGGCACTAATTGTTTTATGACATCAAAGAAAATATTCAAGTTGAAGTTCTTAAACAGGAAACAGTTTAGAGTTGCACATAGAGGTGCACATACTTTCAAACACATTGTTTATTCATATTGGTGGAAGAGTGAGCAACCCAAACATCTGATTGCAAAGCAAGAAAAGGTCTTGAGCCAGAACAGGGGAGATAAAAGTATTCCTGCACTTTTGCCTTAAAAACAAGAAGTACATTTCTTAATATGTTTTTGCGTGTTTTTAAGCTCATGTGTACATTTTCAAGAGGTCTGACCCCTTTTCCAAAACCATGCAGTCTTCTGGGTTTTTTCCCAACTTGCCGTCGAAACCATCTAGCAGCATAAAAGAGGAAGAAGTGATGTTGTACAGTTGGTTCCTAGAGGTTCTTTATTGATTAGGAGCAACTAAGATACATAATTAAAATTTTATGTGATTCTTTTGGAAAAAATACATCTGGTTTTAAATCAGGAGATAATCTTCATGTTAAAATTGGAAGGCTAGGCTTTTTCTGTCCTGCTTAGATTGCTAATGAGTCAGTTTTCCTAGATCTCCAGTCTTTGCCTTCTGTAGCATTAGTAATGGGCTTGTGAGACTCCTGGTGCTTCCCCCAAAGCGAGGAACGCTCTCTGTGGTTATTCATCCCTATTGTATAGACTGCTGTATAGACAGTGTTGAATGGTTAGTTCAGAGGTCTGTGGGTCTTCACGTGCATGTCTCGCCTGAACAAACACAAAGGGAAACTAAGACTTTTCAACCTACTTTTCCCCCTTCCTTGCTGTTGTCCAGGAGTATGTCCACCAGACTCCTGCCTATCCAACCATTCCCATTGTGTTGTGCTTCTCTTGCAGCCTCTGTGTTGCTTCCCTCTCTTTTGCCATGTGGACCTGATGTGTGTCATGTACATTTACGTGGCTCTTCACAGCTCTCTCTCCAAAATTTCACCTGCATTCCCATTTCTTCTGGCATGCTGCTTAGTTTTCTATGTTTGGTGCACCTTGTCACTCTGTTTCAAACCTCATCTCGTGCCTGTGGTTGAGATGCTCTGGACAACATAAAAGGACATCCTGGTTTTACTTAACCCTGGGTTTAGACCTTTCTATCACTGGAATAAGCCACAAGTGTAAATACCCTGGTATAAAAATGTACCATGTCCTGTAGTTTTATCCACTTAGAAATTAAGATGAAGTGCCCCACAGCAAGATATAGCATGTAACTGAGCTTGCGTGGATGAACTTAGCTCTCAGGGAAGACTGTCCCTTTTAGCTCTGCTTTTGTTTGTTTTTGCACTTAGTCTTCTTGCTTGTGTTGAGCTGAAAGCTGAGTGGAGCAGAGATGTTCATGGTGCGTGTATCAATAAGAAAATGTTGAAAGTATGGCAGGAACCAATAACGGAGGGTTTGTTTCCTTTCTGGGCACTAACTGATTGAATATGACCATAGAGTGGAAAGGACTGCAAAATCCTGACATTTGTAACAACTGCGAAGCTGCAAACTTCTCTGCTCTTCCGGAGTACATGAATTGTAATAAGGAAGCGTTCGTTTGCAGTAATTGATAGGACAAGAAAAAACAGCCTCAAGCTATACTAGGGGGGTTAGGTTGGATTTTAGGAATCGTTTCTTCAGTGAAATGGATGTCAGGCATTGGAACAGGTTGCCAGGGGAAGTGATTGAGTCACCATCCCTGGAGGCATTTAAAAGATGTGTAGGGACTGTTAGTGACGTGCTATAGAGGTGGACTTGGCAGTGCTGGGTTAATAGTTCGAATTGATGATCTTAAAGGTCTTTTCTAACCTAAATGATTCTATGGCTGGCTGTGCAAGGCCTTTCCATCAAACCAGAGCCTGAACAGTGCTGAAAGGGCCTTTTTGCCCCTTTGGCACGGGGGTGATACTATGACCCACGTCCTACTGGAAGGCCAAGGAGAGTGCAGAGGCTGCTTTGCTTCACAAAAGAAAATGGGAATCTATGCCCTTAAGGATACCTGATCAAGGACCCTTTTCACTGTAAAAGGGGTGCTGAGTAAATGGGGAAGCAACAAACCAAACATGCAAAGACACAAACCTGGACAGACAAACCTAATGGAGGAAGAGACAAGAAACAAACTTTGCCAGCCACAGTAATCGATGGGCTACTTATAACCTCATTTAACAGTCACATTGCATAGAAGATATCTCTAAGTTATGATTCCTTTTTGAGCTTAGTCTCTGATAAAACACTTCCACCCCCTCACCGATGTGGACCAGGCATTGCCAGAGCCTGACTTCATTGGTGTCAGAATGCTTCTAGAGGAAATATCTGTAGACACATGTGAGCTAGATTAAAAAATCTACGTGATGTCAAGCAGATGTTACAATTTTCTTCATGCTCATGGCATTAGAATATCACTTAATATGTTTAAAGTTGGGCATCAAATAAATAGAGAAAATTATTCAATTATATCACTCCTAGAATGCTAAAGTAGGTCTTATTTTATCTTTACATGATTTGTTCTCACAATCTCAGTTTGAGAAGGTTTTAGTTATTTGCAATGCTACATTCAGAGAGGAAAAATGGGAGTGGTTTTAATCAATTATTCCTATCTTGTCAATCCAGAAAACGGAATGCATAAGAAATTGTTACTTATTGTTGAATTGCCATTTATGTCATCTCATGTTCTGTACTGGAGAAAGATATATAGAATTGGAGTCTTCAGTTGTGACTGTGATGCCTGTCTGAGTATTAGACATGAAATTATCATATATTCATATGATTGACTGCTTAGCCTTCAACATATATAGTTGAAGATGTCAACTCCAGAAAAATCTAATACATTTCCTGAACACATAATAATTGTAGCACTTTTCTTGAAATGTCAGGATTTCAGGATTTAAAATTAGTTATAAATCATATTCTATATTAATAATCTGAAACATTTTGCTGGCAAATGCACTTCTTAATGTCATTTCCATTCAGCTCATGCTCTTCTCTGTCTGCCTGTCTAGTCTTAATAAATGGGGACAGACTCACTTTGCTTTGACTCTGTGTGTGTGTGCTGGAGTAACACTCAGCATCTGAAGAACAGTAGATTCATCCGTGCAACAAGCTGCTGTCATCCACCTCCATTTAATGTGAGACAGTAGGACTTTTTGCAATGAAACACAACATGATGAATTTTCATGTTCCTAGTTCTTATCTTTCAGAATATAGGACAGATTGGTTTGTGTAGCAACAGTTTGTTATTTTTATTATTAGGTAATGTGTATATTTACTGGTATGACCATTCTGCTAATTTCCTATGTTGTTTGTCCTTGTGCTTGGACATGGGGTTGTTTTAGTAGGATGTGACCCACAGGGTGCTGAATTCCCTTAGTTCTCACAGAATTGCAAAAACCTTTTAGGTTTCGGTGTCTTCTAGGAGTGTTCATCTCTTGCCCATCTCACTTCTTACATTACTAATATTCTTGCTTGGAAGAAAAGTCAAAAGAGATGCTACCTGAACCTCAGCAAGGTGCAGTAGTCCAAGTGAATACAAGAGAAGTAGGTGTGAGGCTATATTGTTGCATTTATTTTACTAGTTTGTTTTGGATGAGGTTTTTCAGGATGTACCTACCTCTGTTATGTTTGGGATGCTTAGCAAAATAGGGAAGCAAAGAAAAAGCTTTGCGGCCCATATCAGGTATGGTGAAACTTCATGTCATGCAGCTGTCAATGTCTGGTTCAAGTACAGAATTACAGTAAAAGACTATGAGAGCATTAGTCCTTGGCTTTCAGTTCCCTGGTATTCGGCTGGGAAATTCTGTGAACAGTCAGAAAAAAAGCTGCAAAACTGTGCAGATCTGGAGAGTTTGTGTTTCTTCCCCTGCAGAGTTTGGGCAATGGGCCTGCTCTTTTCCAGTGCATCTCTGCTGGTTGATACTGCAGAGAGAGAAGCAACCCAGCTTTTCCTTTTTTGCAACAGTAAGGCTGTCTCCTTACTTACTAGTGCCCTGTGTACATATAGCCAAGCACAAAAAATACTGAAACTTCCCTCTCTTGTTTGTAAAATAATTTCATTACAAATGTAAAGAATTCAAGCCCTAGCAGTGTTTCTGATTAATACCTTAATGCTTCAAATCTTTGAAACATTTGTTTTGTGACAAAAGATTAATCACAGCAGATTATCAGTTCTAAAGGTCTTTGGTTTATTTTTTTTATTGCTGGAAATTAATATCTCCTCCTAGGAGTGTACATACTGTCTTCATCTGTCTCCCTGTATGAGCCTGCTGCATGTTGACAAATCCTATAGAATTATTTCTAGACTGTTTGAGTGTTTTTTCCTCCTATTCAGCTGTAAGTACAATGACAAATCAGAGCTGCAGTATAAAATGTATTTTGCTGGGAAATGACTGTGATGAATTCGATGCCGTGCTGGTTACTTGCTGTATTTCAAGGCAGAAGAGCTATATTTGATCTTGGGGGTGGAAGAGAAAACCACAGTGTGCAGGCTAGTGGCTGCTCTGTTGCTAATTTATTGGCAGTTTTTGGGAAAAAAGTCTGCATTCTCTTTTTATTTTTTTAGGCCTGATATTTGCATGAATTATGGCTCTAGCTCTTTCAACAGGAGTTCAGTGGAAAATTTATTTCCTTGGAGAGTCGTGTGTAGTTTTGAGCCATAACTAAGTCTTTTAACTCCTGCAAATCATAATAAAGAGTAATAGGTAAAAAGCCACCACTCTTTTAAATCAGTGTCACCAGTGACTCAGAATATCTATTGATTTTTTTTTTCTTCTTTCCTACCAGCAGTTTCAATTAAGATTCAGCAGGTCCACTCTGAGAAAACTCTGCATAAAACACTGCCTCATATTTTTGGTTAATACTGCTTTTTAAGTTCTCTTTAAGAAGTGACCAATTAAAAGTAGTTATATCTGTAACACATTATAACATCAATCTAAAAGGCTAGTATAATGCCCAATTCATAGCTTTTATTGTGTTTTCTTGAGTGTAAAATTACTGGAATATGTATATGTATATATATATATGTATATTCGATCAAATTTTTTCAGACAACAGCTATACAAATTTATGAAGTCAGTTATATTCACCCAGACATACTACTTTCTGAATATGAGAGAATTGCAGCATGGTTTTGAAAAATAAAACCAAATGCTTTATTTTCCCTGCAAATAGTGTCTGTATCAACAAATCATCTGGACAAAATGATTACAGGCTGTTTGTCTTCACCCTTTGTAATGCACTTAGCAAATTTCAGTGCTTCATCCACACGTGAACCATTTGATAATTTGGTGTTTATACCATACTATTTTTCAGTCCCTTTACTTGTATTCATGCATTTTAGGGAAGCTAATTCCAGATGTGCAACAGCCGTTGTTCCACATAGGATTGTGTGATGATATTCTGCATGGAAGCCTGGTGGAAGGAAGGTAACCTGAGGCTGTCATTCTCTGCGAGCTCTTGAAAGCTGCAGAAAAATAAATGAGAAGGGCAGCCATTAGGGAGAAGAGCAAGATGCATGTATAGAATAAATGCTAGTAATAAAAAGGTTTCTCTCCTGATTCACCATGCTTGCCATGTAAATTTCCATATTGGCATGTGTCCACTGCTGTAATTGTTTGCATTAAAAAGTAATACCAGGAATGTAGTATATTTTTAGCTCTCACTACAGCAGTATGACAACTAGAAACAAAAAAAAGGTTAACATTTTACGGTAAGATAGTTTCTAAAGACCATTTGAGATATGTGAGATCTGTGGATCCTTGTAATTTGGAAACCTTTGGTAAGAAATCTCGAAGTGCAACACAAATACCTCTGAAATTTTAGAGACATACATTTGTAGCTGATTTATTTGTTATTTACTGTGTGTAGATCTTCCTGAATTCTTCTGCCATTTCACAAACAACCTTAGATTATCCATTTCCATTTTTACTTGGTAGGCTTCCATTCTGTTTTCTAAGCAGGCAGTACATTTTTCTCTGCTTTCAAGGTTGTATGCTGGGGCACTTCCCTTGTCAAATGTAACTTCACTGCTATCAACCTTTGGAAGAAGACCTTTGAGAAGTGTATTAACTCTCCTACACTTTTGGGTTTCTACTGGTTTGGAAACTGGGAGGTTAAAATAAAAGATATTATCCATATCCTGCATGGAGAGTGAAAAATGATAAGAAATAAGTTGCTGGTGTTCTTTTATGCAAAGAAGGGTCTTGTATTGTAATTGTAAAATGCCAGAACAAGAAGAGACCTTTAAGATTGAACGGTGTCTGATGTTCATGACTGACAATTCACTGTTGAAGGGCTAATGTTCTTTGTCTGTTGACCTGAAGAAATGGAGGATGTTGTAAACTCACATTGTAAAAAGTAATCAATATAAAGCCCAGTGCAAGGAGGATTAATCATGAAGAAACGCCACCCTCGAATGCCCGGCTCTCCCTGAAAATGTGACACCAACTGATGTATTTAAGTATTGTTAGGACCTTGTGCTGTGGCTGTAAGGAGAAGGACTCTCAAACAACATCACAAATCAAATAACTAAATCTGGTGCATGTGAAGTTGGTGCACTGGCCTTGGAGGGGAGAAGAGTGACAAGAATTCCCAGTTCGTCTCAAGGAGCCCCTGTTTCATGAACAGGAGCAGTATCAGTAAGCAGGTTGAGCAGAAAATCTCCTGTAAATCAAAATGTGGGGAAGAGTGAGATGAAAAATAGCTAGAATAGGGAAGAGGGAGGACTGGTCAAAACAATAGGAAACAGTGAAGAACTGGAAAAAAAAAATAAATTCTACTAAACTATTTAAAAATTTAAAAAGTCGTTGAGACCAAAAAGGAAAAAAAAAAAGCAATGGACAAGAGAAAAAGACAGATTTGTAGAAAAGATACTGATTTAACTTTAACCTATGCCTCTTTGTGAAACATGAGTTTAGAAGACCTTGGGTAACCAGATCAATAAAATCTTTAAAATCATTTCATTAGATTGAAGGCCAAAAGATAAACCCTTGTGGTAAGTAAAAAGTGTTCAGTGTTCACTTACCTTCCAATTGATGTTCCTTCAAGCTCAGAAAGAAACATGCTGTCTTTGGACAGAAGGAAGCATTGATGCAGAAATGTAGAATATAAGGCAATGGTTGCTTAGGTGTAGTTAAAACTATAGAACAAATGAGAAATCTGCCAAGATTCAAGAGGAAGCAGGTTTATATCTATGTATGAATCAAAATTGTCCCCAGCTACTGTCCAGCAAGATAGCTATGAAGGATGTTTGGCTTTACATCTAGGTGCTAAAGCTAGAGAATTTAATTCTGAATTCAATACTTACTTCAAATTAATTTATTTAGGTTGTTCAGGTGTTAAATCAGAAGCATGCTGAATTTAAGTTTTAGCTTTTTGGGTGTACATTATATCTTTGCAAAAATAAATCAGTGATCTCAAACATTTACAGGTTTTTTTAAAGAACTGTTTTATCATTTTTATGTTTTACACTAGTAAACATGCAGTTATGATTTTAATTAATATACCATATTAATTCTTGCTTGGAAAAAAGCAAGCATCACTGTATATTTATTGAGCTGTAAGTCTTATTTTGTGTTTAGGGAAGTTGTGTCTAGAAGATACAACTTTGGAAATAAAAGAGCTTCACTGGTGATGAATGTATTAATTGTATGTGCCATAAAACCGTGTATCTGAAGGGGCATCGTCCTGCACCTTTCTAGACATTGGTGTCTTGTGTCTTCATTTCAAGTAGTAATTCTTGAGTGCTGAACCTGAAGCAGATGGGACACTCCCTCTACACCATCATACATAAGCTTTAAATTACGTAGGGATGAGCTTGACAAGATACCTTCAATCTCTGACCTTCTCAGAGTCTTTCCTAAAGAGGACTGAACGTCACCTATCGTTGTCTGTGTGATAGAGTCTTTATTGCACATTGTTTTGAAGTTGGGTGGATTTCTCTGGCTGCATATTTTTAAAAATGCTGTCAAAACCATTCTTTGTGCTCTTTTACTGTATTGTAGTGCCAAAAGAAAGGTCACAGAAATGTATGTTTTTACATTAAAATATCTAAGAGAAGGTCATGGAGTCAGCAGAGATGGATGAAAAGCTTTTTCATCCCTCAGCTGAGTAAGCTGTGAGATTCTGAGTTTATTTGTGTTGGGTTTGATTTTCTTTTAAGAGCAAGGGCTTTTTTTCAACCTGAGCATTAGGCTTTTGGAATGAAATTTGTGTTCAGACATTGGTTTTAGTACCTTCCCTTCACAGTTACTTGGTTTTCAGCATCTTCTGTGGCGTATAGCACCTAATAATTCAGTGTCCTCAATCAAAAACAGAGAAGAAAAAACTAATTCAGAAGAGTGCATCTGTTTTGCCTTATGATTTGTTTGCAGCTGACCTTTGATAACGGCTGGCTCATACTTGCAGATTTTTAGAATTCATTTTGAGCATGTGCTTGTCTGAATTTTTTATTAATTCTTTTTTTCTTTTCTTTTGCAGATTACAGATAGAAGAATCTTCTAAACCTGTGAGGCTATCACAACAGCTGGACAAAGCTGTAACCACGAACTATAAGCCAGTGGCTAATCATCAATATAATGTAAGTAGCTTTTAGTATTTTCCCTTCTTCTCTTGAGGAGGAGTTTGGCTTAGGACTTCAGAATTGCTCTGCTGCAGTTCTGCAGCTCTTTTGCTCAGAGTTGGCCACTGTCTTTGGAAACGCACCATGTTATCTGGTTTTCTCCCTGATTCTGTCTTCTGGGGATCTTTCTGTCTCATGACCAATATCACCCTTGGGGCTGAGACCTGCCAGTTCTAACTGTCTTGTGTTACCTGATGGAAGGCAGAGCACCTTCACCCAAGCCTTTTTAGTGGCTTTATTACATTCTTCCTCTAGTCTTCTTTTTTTAAATGCAATTTGGAAGTTTGTGGATAAAAAGCAGTTATGGCTTTGTGCTATGAGATGTGGAAGCACTGCTTAAAACCAAATAAAATATCATCTGGAGGAGGTTAAAGGACTTGAAAAGAATCATTAGTTTCCAGTCCTTTGGAGGAATTAACAAGTAGAAGAGAATAACAGCTGATAATTTTTCACAGTTTCATACCTTCACAGTACATGTTATTGGCATTATTGGCTTTGTCAATATTACACCCACACTGCTGTTCCAGATCAGTTGATGTACATACAAACTACAGTGTCCTTTTCCTTAAAGATCCTCTTTGAGTAATTTGTATTTGTGCATATAGAATCACTGTTACTGTTGAATGTGAGAAATGTTAAGTCATACTTAAAATGAGTCACTGTGTTAGTCATTTAAACTTTTACACTTTTTATTAAGATTTTATTTACATAAAACAAATGACAATATACTGGGTGATATTTAATCCTTATTATGAAAGTCAGTCCATTTCCACAGAACCAAAAATAATCGTTTCTCTCTCATGGGACTGTTTTGTAGTAGTTACTGTTCAAAGCCTAATCTATACATAGACGATCATACCAATATAACTATTGCAACTGAGGGAACGACATTTAACCAACACTGGTGTGTCCTGCTATGGAAATGCAGTTTTGTATGAGTATATTCTTTTATGATGCTACTATTATTCCCCTTCTTTAATTCTGAAATAAGCCTCAGTGATCTACAGCTTCTCTTTTTAGCGGGATGCTGTGCCGTTTGCCTGACACTAGCATAATTACAGCAATATGACTTCAACCTGGAAACAATCTTTGTATCTTTATTCCAGTTGCAAACTGCAATCGTCATTACAGAAATTAGTCTCCTGTGAGCTTGAGGGGGTATAAATAAGACATAACTGGGCCTCTTAAAAGCGATGATGCTCTTGTAATGTTTTTATTGGTTACATATCTGTCCATGGTAATGGAAGTTCATCGGCAGTGTGTTTAGTTTTCATGTCTACCTTAAGGATGTTCTGATGGGAAAACGCTAGTAAGACATACTTGTACTTGAGTCACCCGTGAACCTGCCTCGACTCTAAAGGCCTAAGCACGACTACCTTTTGAAAACATCTTTCCTTTCATTAAGTCTTTTATTAAGGTCCAAGTTTTATGGCTGGGAAAAAGTCTGTGAACTTTTTAAACCTCTTGTTCTTTTGTTTGAATTTGTCTGCTGTGTTCAAGCAGCAGTTGCTTTCTTAAAACTTGCTGCATTGCTTGTAATTATATGACTGCTGCTTTGGGGACAGGACTTTTCACAAGAAAAAAAAGAAAAATCTGCCATATGCCATGTGCTGATACATTTCAGTCATCATCTGGGCAGTTTCTGAGGATAGAATGAGTATCTACTAAATAAGAAAGAAAGAGTTAGCATTTCCTGAAGGAAAGAATATAAAACGGGGGTTAAGTGTGGCTGCTCCATGTACCTATAAATTAACATACAAGAGGAAGGAGGAGGGAAATAAATTATATGCGGATGGGAAACAGCAAAAGCTTGCTTGAATTCCAGGAGTGGGAAAGCGATTAGGGTTTTTTTCAAGAAATTATATTAAGCCTACCTTTTTTTATTAGAAGAAATTGCAATTCTATTACAGTATATCCCAAGACTGAAACTTAGTTTTTCTTCTCTGGGAAAGGCACCTTCATTTTCTGTATGTCTATAAGTGTTACACGTGTTTGCAAGGTTAATATTCTTGCAGCTGGATTCTTTACATGACTGAATTGAAATACAGCAGAAAAGTTTTCTAGTGGTCCCCTTCAAAGACTTCTTTGTGATCCCCTCTTCCCACTGTCCTGTACTCTAGAGGTTGGTACCCATGCTCCAGGAGATGGGAAAACCTTTCAGACTACTTCCACGCATCTTCAAATGAAATTTTAGGTCTAGATTGCTTCTCTGTCACCTTGGTATTAGCTGTCTACCAAAGCAGCTACATCAGATTCAGTGTTAATGGTACTTCAAGAAGGCAATTTTGACAGCTTTTCAGCAAGCTTAGCAACATCTTGGGAAGGTAAACAAAGAGAAATTGATTTCAGTATGAAGTCTTGCAGGGCTAAAGTCAAAACTTCTATGCTAAACAGCTTCTAAAATGGTCCCTCCTTGAAGTCAAATCGTATTTGAATGCTTTTTAAATTAAAAAACCACACAACTTTACAACAAATCTAATTAGTTTACAGTGTTGGTGCACTCTGTAATATGGCTACTAAAAAGTGTTTTAAGCCTACTGCATAAAAGATTCCATTTGCAAAGAAAACAGGAATAAAAAAATGAAAGGCTGCATTGTAACTCACTATGAGCAGTTTATTCACAAAACAAAAAAAAAAAGAAGAAAAAGAAACAGAAGGTACCATGCTTTTTTTTTTTTAATAGCACTTCACAATGTGCTCTGTGTTTTTAGACAACAGTGGGAGCTGTCACTAAAGTTGGAGGGAAATGCTAGAGTGTTGCTAATTAAAATGTGGGCAATTGGGACACCAGCTGCAAATTACTTTTCAGTAAAGGGATATTCAGTTTTCTATGTGAGCTGATTTTATACATTAATGAATTAAGAATATTAGAATATTCACATTGCATTTGTATAAGGAATACGAATGCTCTTACCTGATTTACCTTAGCTCACCCAGAGAATGTAAAATAGAAGCTCCTACTGTGGAGAGTGCACTGAGGCACTAAAATAATAGAGAAAGAAGAATGCTGGGCAGTACAATTTACTAGCAAAAATGGACTGTGCATTGGTTAAAAAAACTACTTTGTGTTACTTTCCAGGAGACGGTTAATTGTGTCATTTAAAGTCATGAAAGAGTTGTCTCAGAGACCTAATCTCAGTGAAGAATTTCCTTATTGTTACTTCAGTTTTTTGTGTAGGAAACATCAATTTAAGCAAGTAGGGTTTTTTCCTCCACATGGAAAGAGTTATAGCTGGTAGCTAGTTGCTAGCTAAGCACATTTTCACTATATGTCATTTGAAGAGGTACAAACAGTACCATGGATTTTTTGGTGTTGTTCTTAGAGATTGCCTTGAGAGTCCCAGCAGTTTTTCTCATTACAACCATGTTACTTACCCATTATTTCCATAGCTCTGCCTCATACAGAAGGAATAACGTCGGTGCTTTGCTCTTGTTCTTGCTCCTTAAAAACAAAACAAAAAACAGAAAAGGAGGAAACCCTAACCTTCCACCTGAGGCGGTTCCAATTTATTTCTGATTTTCTTCTTGTTCGTTTTGATTTTGTCATTTGGGGAGGTAGAAGACGTCAGAAGGGTTGGTATAATAGCTGGTGCTGTGGCACAGTGATGCAGCCTGTGACTGGCTGTCTTTAGCTTTTACGCCTCATCTTTCAATTGATGCATTTTTAGGTCAGAGAAGAGTTGCTACCCTCAGAAACCAATGCATTTCTGCACTGAAAAGTGACCTCAGGTGTATGCAGGAAACCAAAACTCAGTCAGGCATTGCAAATAGAGATGCCTTCTTCTCTCCTACCATCTTCTGAACTTCAGTTCTGAAGTGTTGGGTGCTTTTCTGGCAACAAATTAAAGCTGGATAATCCATCTCTTCTTGTAAAATGTTACCATGTGCATGTATTCAAAACATTTTTAATGTACTCAGTCCTAGTTTCCCATAAACCAGTGTATTAAATCCAATAGAGTGTTTTTTACTGATATCAGCTGTGACCTGATCAGCAACTGCACAGAGAAACTGGAAAATTCTGTGCATCCCTAAGTCAGAAAAGTCTGAAGACTCAGGCGCAAGAAAGCCAGCTGCAGCTGATTGCAGTGGCTAATCAGGAAACTGCTTCCAGGAGAATACAGTGTCAGTGTCTTAATTCCATGAAGTTGTAGGTGTGCTTTCCTTCCCATGTCATACAACATATCCTACAGGACGATAATTCCAATGAACTACCAAGGGGAAAGAATCTGGAGCAGTTTTCTAAGAGGACCAAAAATATTTGTTCTATCCAACTAGATTAGGTTAGATTAGGTTGGAGAATTTTTAAAAAGGTTGGAGAGATGGGCAGAGAAGAACCATTTGAAATTCAACAAAGGCAAATGCAGGGTCCTGCACCTGGGGAGGAATAACCCCAGGCACTGCTGCTGACCTGCTGGGGAGCAGCTTTGTGGAGAAAGACATGGGGGTCCTGGTAGACAACAAAGTGTCCATGAGCCAGCAATGTGTCCTTGTGGGCAGGAAGGCCAGTGGTATCCTAGGGTACATTAGGAAAAGCATTGCCAGTAGGTCAAAGGAGGTGATCCTGGCCCTCTAATCAGCCCCCTAGTGAGGCTGCATCTGGAGTGCTGCATCCACTTCTGGGCTCTTCAGTACAGGAGAGACAGGGAGCTCCTGGAGCAGGTCCAGTGGAGGGCTGCAGAGATGCTGAAGGGCCTGGAGCATCTCTCTTACAAGGAAAGGCTGGGAGAGTTGGGCCTGTTCAGCCTCCGGAAGAGACAACTGAGAGGGAACCTCATCAATGTACATATTAATGCCTTTTTGACACTCAAACAGTAGATTTAGTGTATTGCCTATCATGCAGGTGGCACTCTCACACATCTCATACTTCATCCTATATTTTGCACAGCAAGGAGCCAGCCAATCTCCTCCTACTCCCCCCTCTTTGTATCATTTCTTCAGCTGCTTCACACAGAAACCTTTGTTCACATGGATAGTGCTGTAGTTATAGTAACTTTTAGATGAATGAGATTTATCCAGCTTTCCCATACCCATGTGAACATACCCAGAGAACTGGCCAACTGCTTTGTTGGTAGAGTTGCAACCAACAGAGGCAGGTAACATAGTGACCCTGACCCTTTACCCTTTGGAAAAGAATTCAACTCATGTCATGTTATGGTGTCATAATTTTCTATTGTGTTAATGGATCCTGACTGTATTTGGGGTTTTTAAAGTATGTCAACTGAGTAGACTTGTTCATGTATATATTTCAGTGCTGTTGCAGTTCTACTTTGCATGTTTGTGACTAGATGCAGTCTACGTGCATTGTCCTGCATGGTGAGATCGTACTGGTAGAGAAATAGAAATGGAATCCACAACAGGATTTCCAAAGCTTGCAATTTAGACCTTTTCAAGGTCAACAGAGGCTCCTAATGATTATCTCTTGTACTTCAGAAGAAGCAAATGTTTTGACGTACTATGGCTTATAGGAAGGCCAGTGTCCAAGGTTTACGTTCCTACTCTAGTGTCTGTGGTGTAGCAGTTCTGCTGTAGATCATGACAAGCAAGATGATGTACTGTGAAGTTGGCTTACTTGATGTTACAGTTTGCTATTGTTGCAAAGCTATTACTGTTTTGAAGAGTTGTTCTTTAAATGCAGAGGCTAAAGAATAAAATAATTACACAAACCTGTATTAGTGGATAAAAATCAATTGTGTGGTGGGTTTGTGTGATTAGATTGTAGCGTTTATAACACTAATATGCAGTTGGAAAAGCAGACAAGTTGTGCAAGCCCCTTTTAGGTTTAAAGCAGAAGAAACAGACTTCAAGCTTTAGGTTGGGAACAATTCCTCTGCATTCAGTTTAATGATGTACATCTGTTTCAGGATTTGAAAGAGACAGTTGGCTGGCTGGAGATCTGTGAGCTGTGGCAAAGGTGGTAATAGTCTTAACCTGCTTTGGGACAGCTACCAAGAGACGGGCTATTTTCACTCTGAGAGTAGGAGGGAGTTAACTGGCAAGGAAACATAGGAAAAAAATAAATTGTGCCGTAAAACCAATCTCTCTGCTTAAAAATAAGATTTTTAGTATCCAGTAGAACTGTGACTTTTCATTTCTAGACTTCTTATCCAAAAGCCTTCCTTTTGAGGATCAGGTTTGAGACATCAGAAGCAGAATGACTCCCCTACAAAATTATCCCACTTATAGCCAGACGTGTGTCCCTCATGGATCACATGCTTCTTTTCTGCTATACATTGTGCCGCTATGGAGTCACCCACGCAGTTTGCCTGAAAGCACTTGATGACTACATGAGTTACATTACCTTCTGCATCACTTTGCTTGCTTCTGAGGAGCTTGGTGGTTTTCTATTATGGAGGGTGGTATTGGGGGTGGATGGGGTGATGTGCTGGCAGGTGTTGTGGTTGGTGGTCTGTGGTGATTTGGGTTTGTTTGGGGTGTACTGGTCTATGCAAATCATGCTTTTAATGATGAATCACAGGATGTATTTTTGGAGGTCGTGAAAGTTTCTGCAAAAACGTATGGTCATCTTGTGCAGATTATAATAGTTAAGTAATTTTTAATATGCAATTTGAAGTAGGATGATGTGTGGCAACAAGGGGCCTCTCCCTGCTTAGAAGGTTTGTGTTTTTGGACTGTTTTAACTTCGGGTGTACTACTGAGATTTATCCTGAAGAGAAATAATCTGTGTTCTCAAAGCGTGTCTTCCATTGCTGAGGATCAGTTGTATATTGACCGGGTGGGTGCCTTGAGTGCTGTTTCTGGAGCAGATAAGGCAGTCCTGCTGTCTGAGCATCCTTTGGGCAGGTGGTTGTTATGATTGCAGATGTAGCCATGTTGGGCTGTGGATTTTCCCAAGTATGGCAATTTGTAAGTTGTTTGACATTTGTCATTATGCTTCAGAAGCTGGTATCAACAGAGGTAGAGGGAGAATTCCATCTCAGTTTGAATTCCTGTCCTATTATTAATTCTCTCTCCAGGTTTGGGAACACCCTGCAGGCTCTGTTTCTGCATTTTTTTTCTGGTTAAAGCAGAAAAGCTTACTATGCTGAGGACAAAATTCTTAGTTTATGTTCATAAAAAAACATTTGAATCCTCAAAAGAAAATTTTCCAGATGAAAACCACTGAGTCATTAAACAGTGTTTTATTAAATAGAAGAGGTTTTTTATATCTTGATGTTCAGCACTGAGAATTACAGAGCATTACATATGAATGTCTTCAAAATGTGTTTTGTAACAGATTGAATATGAGAAGAAGAAGAAGGAAGATGGAAAACGAGCTCGAGCTGATAAACAACAAGTGTTGGACATGCTTTTTTCAGCCTTTGAGAAACATCAGTATTACAACATTAAAGACCTGGTGGACATAACCAAACAGCCCGTGGTATGTACAAGTAGTCTTGTAAATACAACCAATTTCAGTAGTTACTCTTGTGTATATTTTACATATTCAGAAAATAGTTTAGTATATATTATATGCCTTTGAAACAGCTCTCTAAATATGTTCTATGATTGTTACTGTAAGACAGTGTAAGATACCAGTCATTGCAGTGAATGTGCTTCTTCTGGACAGAGATGGTTTAAATAACCTAAATGATCACTTTCTTATTTAGGTTTGCTTTAATATTGGGAACCAGATTCTGTAATGCTCTTGTGTCTCCCTGCTACTCTCCTCAGTGAAGCCTACTTCTTTGGGCTGTAGACAGTTTGTGTAAGTGTGTGGTCAGTCCTTCCTTCACCTTCTGAACTTTATCTTGGCAGAGCAACAGGGGTTGCTCTTTTTTTGTGGGACTAGGAAACTGTGTTTCATGGAATTAGTATTAAATACAGGCATTATCCATGTTAGGAGCTCAGGCATTGTGTCAATGTCCCCAAAATCACTGGATTTCCTATACAAATAGAATAATTTTTAGGATAAGAGTTTAGGTGGTTGATATTTAGGATTTATTTTGGATTTTTTTTTAAACACTGTTTTGATATACAAACATGAAAAGCACAAAGGCATGTGCTTATGTAGTGGTTTTGTTGTCTTGCAGTGTCTGCCAGGCTCTTCATCTGTGAACTCTAACTTTCCAGTTCTTTCCCTTCTTCCCCGGTTCAAGGTTTCCTTGAGCAGACCAGTTGGAATTGGGAAGGAGATGATGACACGTGAAGTTTCTTTGGTGTTTTTGAAGTTTTTCACTGCCAGCTTAAATACCTATTCTCAACCCAGCTGCAGATTTCAGAAAATTTAAAGGGACTTAATTTTCAGTCTGAATGAAGCAACAATGTCACAAGAGCTAAAGCAGAAGAAAGAACAGCAACAGCTAGATAATGTAAAAAATGGAAATGAAGATGCTTACTGGTTTTGCTCATTTCACATTTAGAATTAAGTATATCTGTGTCAGAGCATTGGTATAAGGTTTAGAATCTGTTTAGAAGCTGCACAAAGATGTTACCCAACTCAAACCCATGTAGGTTCACTATATTCTGGTACCTTGAAAGAAACTAGTTGAGTAACATATTTTTGTCTTCTATTCCATTCATTTATCTCCTTATCTGTGTGGCAGAGAATCATAGAATCATAGAATTACCTGGGTTGGAAGAGACCTCTGAGATCATCAAGTCCAACCCTTGATCTAAGCCCGCTGTGACTCCTAGATCATGGCACTCAGTGCCGCATCCAGCCTCATCTTAAAAACATCCAGGGACGGTGAATCCACCACCTCTCTGGGCAGGGGTGTGTGGATCATGGGAGCTGAAAAGGAGGAAGGAATAGGAGGAAGATATGGAGGAAGTGGCAAGAAAATTTCAAGTGGTTTTTTTGGTTTTTTTGTGGGTTTCTGGGTTTTTTCTTTTTTTTTTTGTTAGAGAGGTGTAACAGTCACTGTCTTGATCACTTTGAATGTAAGTAGGTGCAGATTTATCCCATCTAGCATGACATCAGCTAGCAATAGTCACCCACAATTCCCACTTAAACCATTGGAGAACTTGAAGTTGCAAACATTTTTCTATAATGGTAAATGTAAATATATTAAACCGTTGCTACAGAATATGTTGCATGTTACACAGGAAATTGCTGTCATCTTTATTTGTGATCATAAAATCACAAAGCAAGTCTGCTCTGAATACAAATATTAGGGTAAGCTGGGTTTATTTATTTTCCATTTCAATGAAAAATAACAATTTGCACTAGTAGGCAAATTTATTGCCACCTATCCAGATGTAAGTACTGAGTGCTCCCTGGAAATACTGGAGTAATTCTAGATTTGGGCTTCATGGCTGAGAACATAATACGATTTTCTGTGAGCAATCAGATGTTTGTGAAGAATGGAACCAGTATGGAGCCAGTGGTCTAAGATGAACTGTCCTTTTAAAAAATTACATTTTAGCTTTAAGTAATGGTTTTCCTAAATGCTGTGGGGTTTATTTTCCCCTCAAAGTTTCAGAAGGATTTTCAGAGCTTGAAATTTCACTGCTCAGTAATTTTTATCCCATGATTCTCTAATAACATTTCACTTTTTATGAAAAAAATCAAGAGGGAAGGTGGAACAGAGCAGAGGATGCCTTGAATGTACAAACAGATCACCTACAAATGAGCTTCTGTGTTAGAATCTATGTATGTAAGCATACTGAATCCCTTTTTGAGAAAAAAGTTCTGGGTCCCTGATTAATGCTTACCAGGCTCTAAAGTTCAGTATTTGGCATCAGTGGGGGAAGTGTGGAGTTTCTCTCAATGGGGTGATGTTTCATGATGTATAGGCCAGCCTGGTGCAGTGCAGGCCCAGGTGGAGAGTCCTGGTTTCTCGAAGTGATCCTGCAGGAAAAATCCTAATGTCCCCTGAACTCCCCTCATCAAGCCACTTGCTCTCCAGTAAGGTACAGCACAGCAGGATTACCCCTGATCTGTAATTGTCTAAAAGCTCCAACAGTTCACTGTTACCTGTGCACATACAGTGATTTTTCGGGGCTAATGTTCTCAGCTGCCCTACCTAAAGCTACTGCTGCCTGGTTCTCCCCTGCACCAGCGATGGCAAATCCTTGGTTGCTACAGTTTCACAGTTGAAGCTTGAAGTTCCATTACTTGTGGCACTTGCTGTTCAGTTTGGGTTGTTTTTGTTTCATTTTGTTATGCTGTTGAATCAAAACTCTTGGAAGTTTTGCCCTGAGAGAAACAGAACTGCCTGGGGAGGGAGTTAGGTCTGAAAACTCGCTGAAATTAATAGTAATCCTCGTATAGCTGGGTGAGCAGTTCTGGGTGAGTGAGCGCCGGGAGCTTTGGAATGTGCAGCCGCAGTGGTTTTGCTCTGCCTGAGCAGACCTCCCAGATACAAACCTGTCAGCCCAGGAAATGCATATGGATGTACTTCATGAGACTAAGTGCAATTATAGGACTTTTTTTTCCCAGTTCTCTGTTCATGTGGTCTAGAGCAGAGTTTAACCTTGCATCCAAGTATTCCTTCCACCCTCTCTGCCATGTTTTGAAGTCTCCGCCAAGTCACATTACTGAAAGCTACCTTGTGTGCACACACAGGGATTGCAATCACAGCAGTGGATACGCAGCTTTACACATCTACACATAACCCATGTAGAAATCTCTTTCTCACCTGCTTTCAGCACCTTCTAAAAGGTGTGTGGCACAAAGAGAGTGCCGTCCTACAAAAACATTTGTGCACTGATTGCTGTTGTAGTGAGCGTGTTTTTCTTGGGTACCTGACTCTGGAATAATGACGGCATCTCTGCAATAGGCAAGATGAGGAAAGGTGTGTGAAGGGATGTACAGCGATCTGCTGCTGCCACCTGCTGGGGTTGGCATCCTGCACCCTCGAAGGCTGAGGAACCATCCCAGCAGTGCAAAATGAACTCCCTGCTCACAGCTCCTGTGTCCAGCCACTCCGCTCCAGGAAAAACCCTAAGAAACTAGTTCATATATGCAGTCTGCTATGACCACCTTTCTTTTGGGACCAACACCCCTCGTTGCTTTGAAATAGGTTTTTAAGAATAATTTTGCTGGATGAGTCCAAATGAAGTGTCATCATTAGTGTGGGATCTGGATTTTTATTTTGCTTTGTATATTTTTGATGTGTACCTGGAGAGTAACGATTGAGTTCTCTAAAAGCGACATTTTTTTTTTCTGACTGAGAACATACTTTTTATTTGTGTATTTCCCATATTTTCCATTTAGCAAAAGGGGAAGAGTGTAAGGAACAGACTAGGCCATCAGCATTTCTTTTTTCTATGTCCTCAACAAATATTTGCTGGTTTTAATGAGTTGGAGTATATTGATATTTGCACTCAGTGGAACTGTAGATGCAGAAAATACAAGGGTTCCAATAACTCCAGTACAATATATGCGCTCCAAGAGGATTCAATTGCTCAAAATAAAGCAATTATGAATTTAATATGGAGATTCTTAAACTGTGGTCTGTGGTTGTCATGGCAATCCATTCACATCAGTCCCGATTAATATTTAAACAAACAAGCAAGCAAATGGCTCTTAAGAAAATTACTGGTGTTTATTATAAAGAGTAAAGCAGGGTAATATTAGTGAGGTGTGTTTTCTCAAACAGTAGTATACTAGTATACCAGTAGCATACTGGTGTCATAGCTGCACTTGTTTTGGGTTTTTTTCTTTCTCTTCCAAGCCTAAATAATTTAATGTATTAGAAAATCCTCTGACACCTACTCAGCTCTCCTCTAAAAATGAGACCATAATAAAATGCTTAAAGCTTTGCAAAATGGCATGAAAGCCAACAGCCTGGGGCTTTGATGGAGTCTGAATAAGGCAAGGAATTTCAACATAATCCCAACCCAAGCAAGAAAGACCAAGAACTTTTAGCTCAAGTGGGGCAATTCCAGCAGTATGTGTGAGATAACCTCAGCATCACCTTCCCAGGAGGTTCTGGGAGCTTGGAGCATCCGTCTTGCTAGTACTTGCCTCTCACAGGGGACTGTGTGGGAGCCATCACCCCCGGGGCCTTGCACCAGGCATTACACCCAGGCTGCTCTAACCCCTGTTGGAGCCTGAGGGTTGAAGTCTATGGCAGAGTTGTTATTGCACCCACTAGCACCAATCAACCCGCCTTCCTGTCCACCCCTTGTGAACTGAGTGAATGCAGTTGAACAGATGTGTAGGAACCCTGGCAATTGCCTGCCTTTTATATATTTATATTTGTATAATACAAATTTTTGTTTTTCTTTCAGATATATTTGAAAGAAATTTTGAGAGAAATAGGCATCTACAATGTGAAGGGGACCCACAAAAACACATGGGAGCTGAAGCCAGAATACAGACACTACCAAGGAGAAGAAAAGAGTGATTAACAAAACAATTTCAAAACGAGAGAATTACAGTGATTGCACTGAGGGAACTGTGGTGGGTTTACAGGCAAGACTGAGCACAGTGCAATTATGCAAGGATAAAGATAAAGCAGCCGATACTTTGTAATTTTCTGTAGCTCTTTTCCCAAGGAATATTTCTTGTATGTTTCTATAAGTGCATTGTCTTTTGACAAGAAAAAAATGTTTATAGAGTAAACTTGTATTAGATTTATCTTTATTAAAAATCTTTTGAGCTCTGAACTTACTTTTTCTTTGTAACTTTGTGGCTTTTCCAAGCCTCAATGACTTTGAAGGAAAACGTCCTGGAGGAATCCAGGACTTTGTGATTTTGCATTCCAGCAAAACCAGGTTAATACCCTCAGTTCTGCTGGGATCTGCTAGGGCTTCATCTGGAAGGCTGCAAGGGTACACAACCCTTTGTGCAGTGTTTGGGTGGAATGGACATGATGCTCCTTTTGGAATCAGGCTTTAGGAAAAACAGCCACAACCATGGTGCTCATCACAGTCCTTAAGACTCCGTGGGAACAAATCAACAGTTAAAAACCCATAAAGCAAAGGCTGTTTGACACACAGGTCAGTGGGAAGAGGACAGTCCCCTCCAGGTGATTACTGAGAAAAAATTGAAATGCCTGTTAGGTACAGCAAGGGGTAGTTTTATTTTTGTTTTGTTTTTATGCTAATACCTATGTTTTGTTCAAGCATATCAATAAAAACATTTTTTTAATTTGTACCATGCAATGTTCTATATTATTGACTGAACACCTGATTTAGGTGGAGTGGGTCTGAAGGGTGTTTTCAAACCAAGGGGTTTTTATTGCTGGCTTTGCCATTGGGTTCCTCTGTGTTTTGGGAAAGATTGCTGAGTTTATCTGTCTCTGTTCCCTCATTTTTGAAATGAGTATTGCAAGAGTTGTCTGTTCAACATCCTTTTGTGAGGGAGCAGGGAGTGGACTATTTAATTATATTCTCAAAGCTTTTACGTCAAAGAAAGGGCAAAGAACATGGTGGAAAAAAACTCATTAGTATGAGTGAAGCAGGTGAGGTTCCATAGCACAACTTTCACACTCCCTCAGGTTCTTCAGACTGTGCATCATTTCTGCCCACTCTAATGCAAGGAGGTCTGTGTGAAAAGCAAACATCCTATTGTTCATCCACTTAGAAGCAACAAAAGGCTTGCAGGGGCGTCAAATGCCTTTGGAGGTTTGTAAAACAACTCTGACCCCAATTTTGCTCATTCATTTTTTCTAGAGTTGTTTGTGTAGTTATCTGTACAGATACACTTCCTGCTGGTGCTCAGCTTCCTGTGGCATGAAGTGTTCAGTTCCTAGGAGGTGGTCTGCTGAGAGTTTTGAAGAGCAGATCACATTCTAGAGACATGTGTGTGCTTTCATAAATAGTGCCATCAACTTGTATCTCCACAGGCAGGACCCAGCTTGCTAACAGTTGCAGGAGACAGCTGAGGATGCTGAGGAACTCAGCCTTTGTGTCTTGCTGTGGCACATGATGTGCTCCCCAGCAATAGCCAGAGCCTGCACACATTGCTGTCCTCTATGGGCTTGTGTTCACTGACATGTAAGATGAGAGCTCTTGTTTCATGAGCTGGGCTCCTCTGTTGGATTCGTGTCCTGTTTTAGCAGCTGAAGTACCTAGCAAGTCTAGGCCAGCTTTTTCTTTGTGTTGCTCCTCACATGGTCCTCTAAAACCATGCAGGGGAATGCCATGCAGTCCTGATTTAGGAGTGCTAATTCATTGCCACAGGTAAAAATGACCATGCTGTTTGAGGGTAGAGATTACCTTTAGTGGGATCCATGGCAGGATTAGCTTAGCAGGAGGGTGTTTTGGATCTGCTTTATTTTTGGTATGATGAGCTGCTTCACAGTTAAGATTTCAGTTGAGAAGGACATAATCAGTCAGTGTAAAATGCCAGAAGATCTAAGTAAAGGAGGTATTTTATTGATCTGTAGAGTGCCTTGCACAAGGTAAATAAGCCCTATTCATTTCCATGTAATGGAAAGTGTACGGAGCTTCTTATGGGATTTATGGTTTTCACGAGAGATTGGGGGTTTTTCATGAGTATCATTAAAAAGATGGAGAGTGCTAGAAGTAAACAAGCAGGGGAGTTTTCAACCAATGAACAACTGAAAGGCTGAGGAATGCCAAGGTGCACTGGTTTGCTTGCAGCCTTCTGTGTAATAGCACCAGTTATAAAAAATGAGGAACAGGTCAGCGAGGAAACATCATTTAAAAAATGGAACTAGGAAAGGGTATGCCAGGGTAAACTAAGAAAATATAACCAGTGGACAGTCCAGAAGCCAGTCAGCTTGTGAAGCATTTTTTACCTCTTTCCTGCATGATTTTGAAGGCTTTCTGGCTTGCCAGGGTGCAATTGGAATTTTAGCCCCAAAAGCTGCCACAAAATTTAAGTGGTGTGAGAGAAGGGATCAATGAGCCCACAGATACGCTGATGTAGAGCATGAAAAAGGTGCCATGCATTCAAGGACTCTGCTGGCTCCTGCCTGGTAGGAGTGCATGCTAAAGATGAGGGTGTTTTTAGGTGCCCTTGGCAGGCCATCATCCAGCCTGCAGCCAAGCCATGGGATCTTGCAGCACAAACTGTCCTAGAGACAGAAGCAGCAGGATAAATACGCTGCTATGGGCCCCATATTCTCCTTTCTGCAGGAACACAAGGCACTGTGGGACTGGTCTAACTTTACGCGAGGCCACGATAATGACTGAGCATTTGGGACAACCTCATTTGGAACCACCAGTTAATAACCAGCAAAAACTCTCCAGCTCTGCTCCACTAGCTCTGCAAGAGCACCTTATGCAAGTGTTGTTAACAGGACTGCCATCTGCCAGAAGAGAGGAGGAGGCTTGTAGGCGTTCAGGTCTGATTCCCTGGCCACCACATTTGGATTAATTTAAACTCTGAACTCACAGCAGTTATGAACATGACTCCATGCTGGTCGTCCCATGTGCTGCTGAACTCTGCTCATGCAGATGTTCTTGAATATTAGTGGTTGAAACACTGGTTGACAAGTGGGTCCCATAAGCACAAGCAGAAGTATCGATGTCCTAAATGCCATTAAATGAGATTAAAGACATGCCCACTCTCTAGCATTACTTCTCCCAAATGACTAGTTTGAGTCACTGGACATTTTATATAATCTTGAAAGAAAGAGAATGACTGTTTCTTTTCCTCTCCATTAACTGGTTTTACCTCTGGAACTCATTCTTGAGATGGGACCTGAGCACCTCCGGGAAGCAGGGAAAGTTTTCAGCAGCTGTGAGACAGATAACCAAGTACTGAGCACCAGAGGAATGGGCAAGGGCAAATAAAAATAATTAAAAAGCAATGAACAAAATCATGGAGAGTCCTTCCACAGCCTCCTGGGTATAGGCCTATCCCTGCCCAGCTGTTCCCAGCAGTCTATAGGAGACTGACATAAAACCAAGCATAGATTCTCAAAAAGCCTCCCTCTGCCACCTGGCCAAGCCCAGCCTTGGGAAGAAGCTATTTATATTACAGCAATGAGAGAAGCTGCCAGCAGCATGGGCTGTAACCACACAGGGTCCAACAGCCCAAGAACCCCCAGCCACAAGATTTTTCCCCTTGCATGTCTTTCCTGCAGTGAGGTGGCTATGAACGTGAAACCCTTCTACTTGTGGGCAGCTGCTATATTGCTCGTTTGGCTTAAAAATCAAGTGGGTTTATGGGGGTCAAAGCACTCTTAGGCCAACCACAGCAGGTGTGTCATGTGCTGCCAGGAGGTGGCTGCCGGGCTGGGGCATCTGGAGCCCATGGGTGAAGGACTGCACTGACTCCATGAAACCCCTTTTTGTTGGCAGTGTGAGCAGCCCTCCTGAGTTCTCTGGCTGCAGCCTACAGCAAACACTCAGCTGCAGGGGCAGCAAATCATCCCTCCCTGCCTTGGCTGGAGGGGCCTGGCTCAGATGGAGGTAGAGGAGATAAATCTCAGCCCTTGAACAAGACTATTTCAATAGCAAGCAGGGTTTTGCTATCTAAGCATCCATAGTGAGCAGGGAGGGAGCATCCAGCTTTACAGGGCTGTTTCTCAACTAGCCTGTAACAAAAATTTTGAGAAGCTAATCTTTAAAACCTTTCTGGACATCTACTTTAATGGACATTCTGTATTAAAAAAATAATCTAACAGCTGCACACTTTGGCAGGGCTGCCAGCATGCCAGCACCTAGCTGAAGATAGGAAGAAAGCGGGCTGCTCTCCAAAGTGCCAGCAGTGCTTCTTCCTGATGCTGCTGGCCATTGATGAGGAGGTGAATGAATCCCCACTATTAGCTCCCAAGATAAAGGGAGGGCTGCAGAGAAACAATTGCTCAGCATTTTTATCACCATCCAGCTGCTGCCTCTGGCAAGTTTGGCATCACACAACCAAAATACTCTTAAAAAGGCCTCCAAGGATGTTTGGCTCCTTTCTGCCTGAAGTGGAAGGCGATGAATGCAGCTCTAATGGATCGAAACACCAGGCAGCCATGCCCATCCTCAACAACATCCTATGCATTCCTGCAGAACATACTTGCAGGGCTGCCAGCATTTGCTGGCATCCAAAAAAAGCTCCTCAGGCCACCAGCCCTGGCCACAGCCACTTGGCTTCTGTCTTTGCACAACAGCTTCCAGCTGCAGCTTCAACCAAAAGGTGGCAAACACACAGGGACTGCAAACCAGCACAGCTATGCTTTTGGCAGTGGATTTTGCACTGTTCATGGCAAAAACTTTCAGGCTTGGCTAGGGGCTTTTTTCCCCACCCACCAAGACATTTTTCTCTGACCTAAATGAATACAGTGTTTAACTGCTGCTCCCCCATTGTGGGCTAGCAGAGCAGAGACTTCCTGGCTGGCTGGTCCAGGGCTAAACATCTTACAATTCCCTGGTCACATGTCAGGAAAGTGGCTACAGAGCTGAAGCATAGATGGAGGTTCATAGGAGCAGAGGGAGGTGTCCTACCTGCTCCAAGCCAGCGGCAGCATGTGAGAAAGCAGAACTATCTTGATGCAGATACTATTGCTCTTACATAAAAGCATCCTCCCTAAAGGGTTGCCACTGAAAACACTGCCAGGACTGCAGCAGGCTGGCAACAGCCATAGACTTGCTAAGGAAAAAAGAGCAAATTACCACTTGTAATTTTTTTCTTTAACTTTTTTTTAAAAAAAATTGTCTAATTTTATTTCTCTAACAGCAACTATATTCTAAGCTTATGTTAATTCCCTCCTGGACATGAGCTACACCAATTTAAAAAAAAAAAAAATCCCACAAGAAAAGCCCCCCAAAAACCTGTGTTTCCACAAAAGCGTGAAACTAAGGTGGCAGGGGTTTTCCATCTTCATAAGCAATCAGCCTTTGTTCCCCTGTCAGTGTCCAGCTCATAGTGGGTGCAGGAGACCTGAGCCAGCAGGGGAAGGTTTCTATCTAGCTGCTTAATCAGCTCCATGAGGCACAGAGGAAAAGCTATTTGGATCCTTCCCAGTTCCACAGCCCTACCAGCCACTGAAAATATCTTTCCAGGAATGCAAGATACAACCCTGATAAGCACATTTTAAAACAAGACAGGCATAGGTTTTAAAGCTGTCCTTCAGTTCAGGCTTGTGTTTAAGCAGCACCAGGGTCATTTGTTATCACCGGGGATTTTTACCAACTAAATAACTCCAAAGCAGTTGTGGGAAGTACAAAGCTTTGTCTTCCCAAATTGCCTCAGCTTTTCATCCCCAGGAAACAGCTGCTTGAAATGAAGATGGGCCAAAAGAGAAACTAGGTTATGAGGAAATACGCTGACTTCCTTTCCAACTCAGAGTTGCGTCACAGGCTGTTGACAAGTGCACTTACCAGCCATGGACCTCCCACTTACCAGCATGTAGTGACTCCCATCTCTCCCTCACCCGGGCTCCACAGCAGGCAGATACCACAGCACTGTGGCTGTGACAGCTGCTTGTTACAGCCATGATCCTTCCCTGCCACTGACTGTGGTTTAACCTCTGCTCCCTGGTGACTGAGAGACTTGACACTGCAGAGCAGCAGGACTTGCCCTTTTCCCTGAGAAACTGAAGGCAGCAATGTATTTTTGAGAAGTGCAGCAAGTGCAACAAGCAGCAAAACCACTCCTCTTGCAGCTCACAGAAGAAAACAAATATAACCAAGTCCTTCATATCCAGAGCCTTTGAACTGACACTTCCCTACAGCAGGCTGGAACACTTCCCTTCAGAGGCTCTGTTGGGCAGAAAAGCACATGAGACTGCTTTGAGCACAGAACCCTCTACTTAGGCATGTTTGCACACACCAATGAAACACCCCAATTAGCCTGGAGGACAGATAGGATGACACCAATTTTCTACTCAACCAAACAGCAAGGCTGTGCTCATCATGGTTTGAAGCACCTGCTTTTCAAAGCAGCACCTCATCTGTACACAGGTGCCACGTGGCAATTTGCTCCAGGCTGGTGCCCAGGGCTCCCAGCCTTGGCAGCCAGAAAGGAGGAGGAGCCATTTCCACTCCTACATATCAGCTCCTTACACTTTTAAACACTTATGGTTCACTGGAAATGGGAACCAGGGCTATTAGGTACCACACAGCCATACCAGCACTGCCCTGCCCACACTAACTTCAGCTTAACTGAGAAGCTCAACTAAGCACCTGTTTCCTTTCCCTTTCCTTTAATCCTCCCAGGTCTTAACAAAGATGCAACAGGAAAGGTAAGATAACATCCTCACCTGGTCCTATTAAACAAGTCCTCTGCAAGGACAGCAAGAGTTGGCGCCCAGTGCTTTTATCCAGGCTTTGAACCTGCATATCTTTCAGCCCCATTGGGTGAAGGCAGGTTATGCCAAAATTGTACCTCATCCAGCAGCTCAGCTGGCCCCAAGATCCTTTCTTGGGAAAGCTTAAAAAAAAAAGAAAATTAAGCTCCCACAGAAGTAAAATAGGGTATATTTAACCAGACAGGAACCTCAGAAATAACTAGGGCACACTCCACTCCTTCCTCCAGTCTCTCACTCCTCCCAGGCAGCTGCCACATCTATCTCACCCCTGCAGAAATGCATCTCCACCTCCACCCTGCAGTACCAGGGACCAAAAACTGACACAAGATAGCGAAGATGGAAAAACTCACAGCCAGTGAGTGTGCCGTGCCCTCCCCTTTCAGGCACCTTAACCTCCTATGGCTCTGCCATTGCTGCAGTAGGAAAAAAGTTAATCATTTGCAGTCCAAGGCAACATCCCTGGTCAGGTACACACAGCAGCAACAGCCAGGGCTGTGCAGGCATTTGTGTTCCTTTATTCAATCCAAACTGCCACCGGGTTGGACAGGTAGAAAGCGCAAGGAACCTGTTACTGTTGCATCTCAGAAAGAACCAGAGAAGCAACGGCCGTTTGCTCCAGGTCTGTCAAACAGATGCATTTCCTTATGAGGAACACAGCAGGAACAGTATAAATACTCAGGTCTCAAGCACATGCACCTGGTTTGCAGGAAGTCTAGGGCTAGGCCATTCCAGCAGCTTTCTCCAGGAGGTCAAATACAGAAACCTCCCCAAATCCTGCAACTCAACAGAGCATAGTTAACATGGTCCCTTCAACAGCTGTCAAATACAAAGGAGCCAGTACCACAGCAAGGCTATGCTAGAAAACCTAGTCATTTCCCCCTCTCCCCACAACGTTCCCAGTACCTAGGCTCAGACAGAGAGTGCTGGTGTTAAGACTCCTGCTCCCTCCAGTCATCCTCCTACCTTGATCTTGGAGCCATACCAGAACTGAGGACAAACTCAATTATTCTTGTCTGACAAAGAAGTTCAGCCAGCACTCAGCTTGAATAGCACATATTCCATTTTGGGTTTTTATTATTTATTTCTTATCTTTTCCAGAGATAAGTCTGTGCAATCATGAAAGATGAAGGTGGTCCACTTCATTATGACATTTCCTGGACTTTGCCTTATTGACCTCAGCCTTCTCTTGCACTCCAGTGCCACAGGCAAACTGTGAAATCTGTCTGGAAACAGTCCAGTTGTAGCACACCAGCACCACGCTATGCTACTGACAGTACCAAATCCTTGGTGCAATCTTTCCTGTGAGTCACCTTAAGAAACACATCAGACCAAAAGACATTACCTAGAATGGGTTTAAATGAGTTTTATTTTAGACAACCTACATGATAGATGGTTTTTTCGTTTTTCAAAACAATGCCTCCACTCCAAATCAGGGTCAAAATAAGTGAATAAAGCTCAAGATGACATCAGTCCAGTTGTTAGACATTGCCGATTCCTGGTGTTGTGCCGATGAAGAAGAAACAGCAGCCAGCTATGAAGACAAGTGATCCAAAACCATACTCTTTGATTTGTTACTGAAACAAGAGTAGCAAGTGTTAGCTCAAGGGTCACGACAGTCAAAGTAAACTCCTACAACTTATTTGTGTTTTCCCTAATTCAATCTGGGCTGCCACAGTCAGGCAGGCAGAAAGCGCAAGGAAATTGTTTTTGCATCTTAGTGCAAACCAGAGAGCAACAGGAAAAGTGCCCACGGTCTATCAGAGGATGCTGATCACTTTTACACTCATACAGTGCAACTGGCACCACTTAGCTGCTGAGCAAGCTGGACAGAATACTCATTCATACCCTTTCTGCTTGACACACCAAGGTTCAGATTTCCTCTCATGTAAGAGCACATCCTAAACAAGTGCCAAACCATACAATGTACTCTCTTAAAACTGGAATACCCTGTCAGTGTTCTTTTAGTCCATCCTGAAGCTGATGCAGGTTACCCAAACTGCACATCCAAAAGGTGTGCCCCTGCAGAGAAGATGCACACAAGCTTCTACTCCCAGGAGGTGCCTTCCAGGTCTGGCCTGTTCTAGGGCCCAGGACAGACATCACCCTTCCAGCAGCCTGCAGGAGGTGCCAGGTCTGTTTTGGCCAATAAAAGCGTTCCTTAGTTTGCCTACTGCTCCACACTACAGGCTGGCTCATCTTTACATGATTAGCATACCAGAAAGTTTTTAAGAGGCTTTACAGATAAATTTAGCTGGCTATTAACAGACTTCATAAGTCCACAGTGACTGGGCAAAGCAATTGCTGATCCCACACTGCAGTGAATTCCACAGCTCTCCAAATAAGCAAAAGAAGATGACTGTTGGGATCCAAATACTGTTTTGTTGCAACCACATTCCAATATAGAGTAGTTAAAGCAGACCACAAGAGCTGTCTTGAGCTCAGGTAGTTAGAGATTCCAGAGAGAATAAGGTTAAATACTCAGTCAAGTATTACTGCACTCCAAAATTTAGGGCAATATTTAAACTGACAATTCTTGCATAAAAAAATAAGGGCATCAGATTAAGTGAAAGAAGACAGAACATGACCACACAAGGTAGTGCAGAATTAAACCCCACCAGAGGGATCCAAACTACAAGTGCTTTATTTCTGAGTACACTGTCTTTCTCCTAATAGTTTAAAACCATTCCCAATTACACACATCTCACCAGAGCCATTCCTTCTGCATTTCTTAGCCACTAAGTCACCATGAATCACTGCTGCGACACTACATCCCTGTTTAGTACAAGTTAATAACATTCAAGGGAAGTTTCAGGCACTTTGCATAATATGAAGCACCAAACAGGCTGTACTTACACAGACTTCTAAGTTTTTAAACTGGCAGCTACTGTTCAGCTTACACAGGGATAAAAGAGGACAAGTGCTGCACTGAAGAAGCTCATCACACAGTTAGGCACGTTCATCCAATTCAGGGCAGTACTTACACACTTCTCGATTTCTAAGCCGTCCTTAAAGAAAATCATATATGGGGTTACACCATCCTCACGGAAGTCCAGGAGAGCCACCATACCATCTGGATTCATGTTCTCTCCTACAAAGAACTTGAGAGCAATGTGTTACTGAGACATTTAATCACCCACTACCAGGAGAAAATGCATTTTTATGCAGTAACAATACAAAGTCACCAAGGTAAGTTTAAAAGTCTCCCCGACCAGCTGCAGGGATTTTGCTCTCCACAGCTTGCCCATTTTAGTACCACAGGAGGGAAAGGATGCCATCCAAAGCAACAGGCTGGGCAGAGAATGGACTCAGGAGCCCTGAGGACAAAGACCTGACAAAAATCTCAACATGGTCCAGCAATATGCACTCACAGCCCAGGAATCCAGCTGAATCCTGGGCTGCACCAAAAGGACCATGGCCAGCAGGCTGAGGGAGGTGATTCTGTCCCTGTGCTCTGCTCTGGTGAGACCCCACCTGGAGTGCTGCATCCAGCTCTGGAGCTGGGACCCCAAGGTAAGAAGGATGTGGACTTGCTGGAGCAAGTCCAGGATGGCCACAAAGATGACCAGAGGGCTGGAGCACCAATCCTGTGAAGACAGGCTAACAGAGTTGGGGTTGTTCAGCCTGGAGAAGGTTCCAGGCAGAACTTAGAGCAGTTTTCCAGTACCTAAAGAAGGCTACAGAAAGTCTGGAGAGAGACTTTTTACAAAGGCACATTGCAATACAACAAGGTGGAATGGCTTTAAACTGAAAGAGGGCAGATTTAGATTATATATTAGAAAGAAATTCTTAAGTATAAAGGTGAGAGGCACAGGTCCGGGATGTCCAGAGAAGCTGTGGATGCCCCATCCCTTAAGACGTTCAAGGGCAGGTTGAATGGAGTTATGAGCAACCTAGTCTAGGGAAAGGTGTCCCTGCCTATGGCAAGAGGGTTGGAATTAGATGATCCTTTCCAACCCAAACCATTCTGTGATTCTATAATTTTACCACACTGCTATGAACAGTGTAAGACACAGCAAGGGCCAAAGTGATCCGCATTTCAAGGCTTAACTCCACAGTCCCTAAACCACAGTAACAACAAACACAGCTAACTACAGGCACTATGAGTTGAAATGAGATCCCCAAACACCTAACACCCTTTTGCTGTTTCTCCTCCCTAAGTCTCAGAGAAGAACAAGTTAAACATCCTCACAACAGGAGCACTCAAAATCCTCAACAAGCCAGTTCAGCAGGTGAACCAGCTTGTAACACCCCAATACTACTGTAAGGAGACACAAGTTACCTGATAGTTTTTGAAGTTGGCAAGGATGTGTTTGATTTGTTCTGCAGCCCCTGTCATGAAAGGCTTTACTCTCTCTGGCTTGTGTTCCTCAAGTCTGGCTTTGATTCTGGAGATGGAAAAAAAATAATCAAAACTCTTGAAAACATGTTCTAGTTTAACTTCACTGTGTGACATCACATCATAGCAAAACCAGTTACTAACTGTCAAACTTTAATTTTGCTTTCCCCCCACTCCCTCTTAAAGTCCCCAAATTTTAATTTAATTTTGCTAGTGGAATAGCAGAACAGTGCCTGCCACTCATATCAAGGTCATTTTACTTCTAGGCTAGTGGTAGACAAAAATCAGCAAGTTACTTCCACAGCACCAAGAGTATTTTCTATCAGTGTCACAAAGCATTTTCACCTTTAGTAGCAATCCACTGAACAGTGATCAACAGAATGTACATCCTGAATTAGCAAAAAGTCCCATTCACACACATTTTTTAGGTATTTGCCAACCTAGAAAAGCTTCATAAAGTTTTTCTTTACCATCCACAGGAAGGTTCGGCATAAAGAAATACAGAAGAAAACGGCAAGGTTATGAACTAGATCTAAAGCATGTGATCAGGTCCTCTACCTCAGCCAAGATAAACATAGATATTCCAGCATCAGTCTTTGGAGCTCCAGTTTTGCCAATTATTCAGACATTATTCAAGTTCACAGCCAGTTTCACACCTGTATCAGAACTAACACCTACTAGGAATAAGTCCAATGCTGTTTTTAAAATCTCAACCACACAAAAGCTCCACAATCCCATTCAAAGGAAAAGCCTACACACACTTACGCTTTCATGTAATCCTTGATGTACTTCTTGTAGGATTCTTTTGTGAAGCTGGTCTCCTGAAGATGGTGGTTAATTACTATATCAACACCAGTTATGACTGTGGCTTCTGTTCCATCTCCCTCTGGACCTTCAGCAGAGGCATTGCCACCAATTAGAGAGTCATCAATTTGACCCTCTGTCCTGGTGACCATCTGGATTTAGAGACATCAAAAAACTTAACGGCTCTGCAAAAAACCTTAATGCTACCACTTACACACCTATGACTTAAGAGCAGGACATAACTCCAGAGCCACAGATCAGTGCAAGAACTTGACTGTAGCCTGAGGACTAATTTCCCAGTGACAGGAGAAGGGGGAACAGGTTCAAACTGAAAGACAGGTTTAGATTAGACACTATGAAGAAACTCTTTACTGTGAGGGTGGTGAGGCACTGACACAGGTTGCCCACACAAGCTGTGCATGCCCCATCCCCAGAAGTGTTCAAGGCCAGGACAGATGAGGCTTTCAGCAATCTGGTCTAGCAAAAGGTGTCCCTACCCATGGCAGTGGGGTGGAACTAGATGTTCTTTAACGTCCTTTCCAACCCAACCCATTCTATGATTCTGTGACTGCCACGCCGGGTGCCTCTCCCGGTGCCTGACCCAGGCTCTATTATACTCCAGCCTGGTTGACCCGGGTTCTCTCAGGCACCACCCGGGGTAGCAGCCAGCCCTGCCCCGGCATAGTCACCGCGCCGTGGGGGGTCCCCCCTCCCTCGGGCCCCTCGCAGGGACGACACCCCCGCTCCCTACCAGCCTGAGTCACCGCAGCATCCCTGCCCCGCTCCCTCCCTTCCTCCCTCCCTCGGGGCGGGCGGGCACTCACCTTCCCCTCCACTTCCAGGCACAGGCCGTCCGCCACCTCCCGGATCTTGTAGATGTCCGAGAACATCTCGTCCTCTGCGGGGACAC
>VYXB01007040.1:653540-676771 GCA_013397135.1 Pachyramphus minor
GGGCGCGGGGCGGGAGCGGGGCGGAAAGGGCCGAGTCAGCGCCAGCCGGGGCTCATATAGCGGGCACGGCCCCGCGCGTCACCGCGCACGCGCACTGCGCACGGCCCCGCCCCACTGCGGGCGGCGCCCCCGCGCGGCCGCTCCCGGAAGCGCCCTGTGAGGGGGACACGGCCCCGGGCGCTTCCGCAGCGCCGGACGGGAGAACTCTGCGGCATCCACCGCGCCCGCTCCTCCGCAGCGCAGCCGCTCCACAGGGGAGGCTGGTGTGGGATTCCCCACCTCTGCTTCGGTGCCGCCCAGGCGAGCTCCGAATCCTTCGCCGCGTCTTGAGGTGCTGGAGCAGGTGAGGACCTTTCCAAAAAGGGCTCCCGTGCCTGGCAGGGTGTGCCAAGGAGGGCAGGGAGCTCTGTGAGACATCATCGCAAAAAAACAGAGATTTACAGAATATGCTAAGTTGGAAGGCACCCATCAGGATCATCAGAGTCCAACCCTCAGTCCTGCACAGGACCATCCCTAAGAATCCCACCATGTGCGTGGGAGTATCATCCAAATGCTTCTTGAACTCTCAGGCTTGGTGCTGTGACCACTTCCCGGGGGGGCCTGTTCCAGTGTCCGGCCACCCTCTGGGTGAAGAACCTTTTTCTAATACCCAACCTAAACCTCCCCTGACACAACTTCAGACCATTCCCTCAGGTTCTGTCCCTGGTCACCACAGAGAAGAGATCAGTGCCTGCTCCTCCTCTTCCTCTTACAAGGAATTTGTAACTGCAATGAGATCTCCCCTCAGTGTCCTCCAGGCTGAACAGACCAAGTGACCTCAGCTGCTCCTCATACGGCTTCCCCTCAAGGCCCTTCACCACCTTGATTGCCCTCCTTTTGGCACTCTCTAGCAGCTTAATGTCTTTCTTACATTGCAGTGCCCAAAACTGCACACAATATTCAGGGTGAGGCTGCCCCAGTGCAGAGCAGAGCGGGACAATCATCTGGTGATGCTTTCCCTGATGCCCCCCAGGACACAGTTGGCCCTCCTGGCTGCCAGGGCACTGCTGACGCAGATTCAACTTGCAAAATGGGAAGGAGGATTTCATTTTTCCCAAGTCAGAGGGGGTGAGGGCTGGCAGGGACCTCCGGAGAGCAGCCAGTCCTGCCCTGTGCCAGAGCAGCCCTTGGTGCCTCTCCCTCATTGCCTGTCCTTGCATTTCATGGGTTTCAACACCAATTTTCCTCTTTCTTGTAATCTTTTAACCTGTCAGTAACACTTTTCTTTTTGTCTAGCTTCTTGTGATGTTTCTGGGATGTCTCATCCCAGGCCCATTTCTCATTACACAGAGTCACTGAGCTGGGCCAATCACATTTACATTTTCTTTTTGCCAGTTGGTGCAAGATGGAAACAGCTTTTGGGCACATCTATGCATACCTTCTTTTTCCTCAATTTTTTTCCAGGGAGAGAATTACTCTTTTCTTTCTGTGGTATTGTAAAACATCTTTGCGCCCACATATTCCAAACCAGTTTCCCATTTCACATAGGCATGCTCATAAATGTTGTAAGGTAAAACATATACAGGTATTCTTCACAAGAATGCCAAGGCAGTGGAAGGACTAAAAAAAGGTTTATTTCAGATACAAGGACCACTTCTTAATGATGCTGCATATGCCACCCCCCGCAGGGAAAAAGGCAATGACCAGCTTTCTCCAAGGCCTTTTGTATCTTTTCTCTCTCCTCCCCCACCCTCTCTTGCCCCAGGAGGCCTTGTACATGTCTGCAAACATGTTATCTCTCTACATACCAGGGAAGGAGAGAGATTGCTTACAACTTATCCCTGCAACTTTCTCAAAAATGCAGAAAGAAGGAAAAAAAAAAATCTAACCCGTTTGAGAAGGCATTTTACAGTCTTCCTAAGCGAAATCGAGGTCTAGCTTTCCATCACAAATTCTTCCAAAATTGTGCCAATCGCTACAAATACACACATTGACTTTCCAAGGAGAAGAACTCCCAGTCTTTCCCAGACACCCTGGGGAAGCGCTGCTGCCCGTGTCTTGCCACATCCAGAGTGTCACCTCCATGGGCAGCCTGGCAGGTGTGTGTGTCTGCTGTCCTGGCCACCTCCAGCTGCTGCCTCCTCATTGTGATCTCCATCACCTGGACAGAGTGCCACAATGAGAGCCCTGCTCACACACTGATGAGGGGCTCCGGACCCCTTACAGGGGCCGTGACACTGGGACATGGGCATTCATTTACTGTATTGGGTGCTGCACCTTCTCCAAATAAGTGATGCTTTTCAAATGGGCAAATAATTAAGAAGGCATTAGACTCTTTCTGTTATTACTCCCTCAGGTAAATCAAGCTGGGTACGTTCAGAGACACTGCTTCTGCACTGGAGAAAGGGGTGGTTAATTTTTGGGGCAGGTATATTTTCCAAGGATAAGTCGAGATGAAAGGTGGAAGCACAGTAATTCCTAGACCTCTTTTTCCCCCTTTGGACTTACTTTTCTGCAGCAGCCTGTAACAGCTGAAATAAATCCAGACCTCACTTGAACCCTGATTATTAGGGGACAATGCTAAAATACCTTCAAAAGATATCATGGGACCTAAAATGCTTAGTGCTGCTAATGATCCTTGACTTGACAGAGACGCCAGGGCACAGGATACAATTCCCTGTCCCTCACCATCCTCAGGCAGTAAATTACTCATTGCTTTCTTTGTGTGTGCCAGAGGAGCTCCTGTTTTATCTCCTCCCCTGCTCTTCCTTCCTTTGCTCCAGATATCAGTGCTCTTTTTTTTTCAGATGGTCTACCTGCTTACATAATCTAATGCAATATATGTTGTTCTCTGCTGTTTTTTGCCTTCAAGAATGCTGCTGCTGTTTAAGGCTTGAAGAAAGGGCTTCTGCCCAAAAGCTAATCTGTCTTTTTTTCCCCAGTGACATCTGGCCTGATAAAAGATAACCCCTCTTTTTACAAACCACAGTAGAAAAAGAGCAACTTCCATCCTTAGCCGTGGATTGAGTGACAGGGGAACATTTGGCTCCTTCTACGTAGTGTAATATGCAGCTAAAAACATCCAGTTAGTAGGTGTGCTTCAATCTGGTTTTATTTTAAAGAGACTGTTCTAGAAAAATGAATATTTCTACAGTAGTGTGGAAACCTCTTACAAATTCATCATTTTGCTCCGTTTATTGGAGTCAGGGCCAAAACCCTTTAGCACAATGTGAAGGTAGATGGACCTTCAGGTTGTTTTGCCTGTAGGTCTATATTAAGAGTTGCAGTTGTGAAATATGAGATGTTATTTAAAAATGCATCTGTTAAATAAGTCAAGACTCCTGTGTGAACACCAGCTTGATGTGGAGTTAAGCTAAATCAGTATCAAGCTCAACAAGCTTTAAATGAGACTAGGAGTGTTGAAAAGGTTTTGCATCCTTTTCACTTGAGTTGCTTCTAAAACTGATTTAAACTCAGACAAGTGAATAAATCCCAGGACTAAGTTAGCAATATTTTAGTTGGCTTTCTGTGCAGGCAGCCTCTTCAAGCACTTCTTGCATCTAGCCAGAGTTAATACATTCCACAGTGATAGTTTAAAACAGTGGTACCTCCCTCCCTCCACCTTTTTAAGTGCTGACTTGACATCCAAAATGATGTGACAAATTTTCCTGACAGTGCACCTTATCTTTGGGGATGTGTAAATCCCCAAGGACTGATGGAAATCCTGTGCTTTTATAGATGAGTCTTTTAATAGCGTTTGAGGAGGATTTTCTAGGCAGGTGTGTGCAGAGTCTCACAAGAAGCCTTTCTCATGGAAGCCACACCTCAGCTAGTTCTGAGTTATTGCAGTATTAGCATCTGGATATGACTGTGCTCAATAATTGTGTCTTGGATTAAAATGACACCTGACACTATGTCATTCTTTCCCTAAGTAAACAGTACATTTTCAGCCCACTGTGGCAACTCCCATCGAGCTGTAAGAAAAAGGAGGAGATCCTGCCTGCAGCTAAGTCTCCTGCAAAATGCAACCAGTGGAAATAAATGAGAAGTGAGGCTGGAGGAAGAGAGGTGACGCTGGGCTATGACATAAGGGATGGCACCAGTGTGTTCTTCTAACCCTTGTAAAAGGCTGTGAAAGTCATAGTAGTGGTGATATTTTACGTCGTTGGCTGGGTACAGGGGAGGGGGTCCTAAGAATATAAACATATATCCTGGTAGAGAGAACCTCGAAAATTGAAGACTAAATGACTGAACAAGCCCTGGCACTGCAGAGATGCTGTCAGGACAGTCTGTATCCAGTGTCCCATTCCCCAGTGCAGCTCCTGGCATTAGGAGAGAGGGTGCATGATATGCCTGTGATCAGCTTGTGTCTTCACAAACCTGGATGGAATTTAGGACTGAAAAGGTTGGACTTGATGATCTCAGAGGTCCTTTCCAACCTGTCTGATTCTATGATTCTATGATTCTATGAAACAGGAGCTGTAACTTGTATCCGCTTGTTCCATCCACACAGGTGGAAACTGTCGCTCTAACTGGTTTTGATGAAGTTCTTTCCCCAGTGCATTTCAGGGCAATAAAGATTGATCACTAGGTGTTAAACCTTCTTATTAATTGGGAATTGAACTCCAAAAATGATACCATCAGTCTGATACTTTCAGGTGAGTTTAGGTTATGCAATAAAGCCAGCCTTTCAGTTCTTGGCAATCCTTGGACTGTTTTGGATCTCAAGTCAAAATCCATGCTTTAGATCTACGCTGGCAGTGTACAAAGCCAGAAGCCCAGACGCCAAGTTAGTATTTGAAAGAGTTGAGCTTTGATCATCAGTGTAGCTTATCTGGTGTGATCTATTCACAAATAACAGACTTTGTTAGACTGGACTAGATAGATGAAGATACCCCAAACAAAGGCATCACTTTTTAGTAGTAGTATAAGAAAGATCTTAGGTTCAGCAACAAACCCTCTTGCACTCAGAACAAATGCAGGTGTTCTTACCCTTTTTCAGTATTTGCAGTTCCTCCTGTTGCAGCTGAGTCCCTGAAAATCCTTGGCATCTTCCTTGGCTGTACAGCCACAGCTCTGTTTTGCCTAATGGCTCCTGCACTTCTTCGAACGGACACAGAGGTCACTGTGCAGCCACAAACCCCTTCTATCTGTGACATTACATGCACCAGGTCAGCTCACCTAAACCCTGCCCTGGGGATGTGTGAGGATGTCAGCTGGCACTGCAACTACTGCATTTTTAGGAAAAGCAGGACTGCAATTACCAAGATAATACTTTGAAGCAAGGTGCTGCTCACCTACAATTTTAGACTTACTAACCTTATAAATATCCCCGGGGAGTCAAAGAGCTGTGGAGAAAGGCCTGCACCTGCTCCTTGGGTCTGCTACCAGTCAGTGTCTCACTAATGTGCTGATTGATGGAATAGAAGGTGCATTCATTAAAGTTGCAGGTAACATTAGGTTGGGAAGGACCCTAAGTGTATTAGAGATTAAGATTTGAATTAAAATTGATCTTGACATGCTGGACAAAAGGCCTGAATTATTAAAAGGTACTTGGACAAGGCCAACAGGTCAATGAGCAATCAAACAAATTTACTAAAGGAAAATCTATCGAAGCTTTTTAAATACACGGATGCGACACAACATTCAAGCAAGCTCTGAGCCATCCACTATGAGGAAGTGAGAGTGAACTTCCGTGGGATGCTAAGGAAGCTGCAGGAGCTGAGGAAGGACAGAGAGTGAACAAGATGAGGTAAAATAAACTGAAACCACTGATTTTTAACAAACTGCAGAGTCCTCAGTAGCTTCTAGCAAGAGGCTAAGTCTTCCTAAATTGCTTTGTAGATGGAAATCTTATTGGACGAGAGAGTGATTTATGACAATGTTTAAAGAAGTCTCACTTTACTCCTGCAGATTAAAATGCTGATGACTTCTTTGAAATTCAATTCATTGATTTTAGGAGATGCTGACCATACGGGGGCTCAGTTGCCTCTGATGAGAATTTGGACCCCACATTGAAAAGTTATATGCTCAAGAGTCAAAGGGGGAAGTGCTGCCTTGTCCTGACCCTGGTCTTCTGTTCTGCTGTAGGCTTCTGCCACTGGCAAGTGCCAGGGGATACTGAGATGATGATGTGCTCCATATGTCTTTTAAATACTTCCAGGGATGGCAACTCAAACACTTCTTTGGGCAGCCTGTTCTGATGCTTGACTACCCTTTTGGTGAAAAAAAATTTCCTAATGTCCCTTTTATCTGTTTGGAGAAAAGCCCACACCATATTGGAATAGATAAGTGATGATGTCATGTGTAAGAAACCTCTTCTGTTGTATAGAGGTGAGAAGCTGAGCTCTGTTTGGTGCTGCTAGTATGTCCTAGAGCACTGACTTAAGCTTTAACAACACATTTTTAAAAAGGTATGGACTGATCAACAAGGGTTCAGAAGAGCAGAGGAAGTGAGTAGAAGGAATATGAGTTAAGGTTTTTTGCTGTGAGGGAGTTTTAGATTAGGCATTGGAAATGCTTTCCAATACAACCAACAGAGAAGCTACGAATAGGCTGTCTACCTACTTCTGGAGTTGGACTCGATGATCCTTGTGGGTCCCTTGCAACTCAGCATATTCTGTGAGTCTCTGTCCCTGTGGGTTTTTGAGAATAGTCTAGAAACCTGCTCATGTGAGATCAGAAAGCATGTTAAATCCATCATTGATGATACAGATAACAGTTGATTCTGCCCCACAATAGAGGGACAGGCTGCCTCTAGTTTCTTTGTAGCCCTGTTCATCACTCCGTGATTTTTAGGTGAACTATGTGCTGTCACTTATACCTGTTTAGTCTGGTTACACAATTGGGATAAAAATAATATGCTCATATCCCTATTCAGAATGAACGAGAGGGTTTGGAAAAGGGACGTTATGAAAGAGGAATATGTTTGTTGTCCTGCATGGTAAGATGGGTGTGCTTAGAAATCACATGTGCTCAGATGGAGAAGCATTCAGGTTCTACAGTACCCAGAGCTTTAATCCCAGTGAGTCTCTACTGTAGTCCTATTTAAATTCCATGTGGTACAGTCCTTTAACTTAGATTGGAGGTATGCTGCAGAAGGGGCTCCCTCCATGCCAAACCTAAGGGAAAGGTGAGCAGGGATTTAACTAGTTGTGCTGGCTGGGACTTTGCTTAATCTGTGAGCAGTAAGCCTGGCTCTTTCTCTGCAGAGAGATCTGCTCTTACACCAGAGTGGAAAATTTATACATTCATCCACAGGAAAAAAAAAATCAGTGCACGCCTGCCCAGTTCAATTGTTTTGCAAAGAATGGGAGTGGAATTTATCCTATTTAACCTCCACAGCAGAGATAGCTCACCACTAGATCCCTTTGTTCAGCGAGCTCAAGCTGACTTCCCATGGAGCAGCTGGGCCTGCTACATAAGGGAAGGGGAGCTGGGAGTGTGGGTGGTAGTGAGGCGGGCAGGGGAAGTGTCCTCCCCAACAAGGGCTCACCCCATGGTGCTCCAGCCAGGCCAGCAGTGTGGGACCAGGATCTGAAGTGAAGCCAGGGCTGGGATGAGCAAGGCATGGGGTCAGACACAGCCTGGCTGCAACACAGCACAGGCAGGGAGTGAGGGACAGGCTGGAGCGCAAACACAGAGGCTGAGCTGTGGGAGAAGAGGGTCCCAGCGAGGCAGGTCATGGCTCCATCCCACAACACAGCTGGTTTTACTGCAACATGAGCCAAGGTTACAACTTCTATCTGCAGGCACCACTCCAAAGTTAACCATCTTTTTTTTCTAAGGCCAATGCCTCTGCCTAGTTTTCTACCCTGAAGATCTTGAGCTGAACTGTATCCTCAGTTAACTCAGTCAACAATTGAGAAGACTGCTAATAGACTTCCCGCCGCTAGGTCTCTGTGTTTGCACATCAGATGTAAGACTTTCTGTTTGAGTGCCTGTGATATATGGAGACACCCCACTAGATGGCGGGACAGGAGCCGGTGGATGGCAAGCAGGGCTCTGCTCACCTTGGTAGGAGGCCAGAGCTTTTTCCACTGCTGAGGGTGTAGTTCCCATGTCACCTGAAATGCCCCAGGACCAGCGCGAGCAAAATTCAATCTTGGGTCTGTAACTGATACAGCCCCCCTGGGCTCCTGGCCAGCTGGGTGCTGCACACAGATACCATTCTCTCCAGATAATTAGCGTCCACATGTGATAAGCTGGCGTGTCTTGAGTTTTTAACCATTAGAAGGGCTAATCCTGCTGTGCTTAGCTCAGTTGCCATTTTTCAAAATGTCATTTGCCTCAGAAATGTTTTAAAACCTGAAATTGAGTTCTGCCACTTCGATCCATCACCGTGTGTTTTTTAGGTCATTGTTATATGGTGTGAGCTCTCGGTCTTGTCAACAGAGAAATAATCATCAGAGCACACAGAATGTTAATGGTGTTATCCCTAAAATTCTGACACTACCAGCAGGTAAAAAATAAGGAACAGAGTTATGTTTAGAAAGCAAACTTTGCTACAGATGCTCCAGGAAAATGGCAGCATTTGATACCCATTATAAGGAAATGGGTAGATGAACCTTTTGGTGTCTCAGTTGTGCAAAGCATCACTCTAAAATACTGTAGGGGAAAGCAGGCAACAGGACTAAAAGACTGCATTTTGGAAAATAGCTTCTTAAACAGAAATCCAGTAACTTGAGGTCATAACACTTGTCAGCTTCAAATATAAAACTGCTGTCAAAGATCCCAAGACAGATTTGTTATTTATTATTTTCTAATAAGGATTTTGTGTTCACTCTATTCCTCCCTTCTGTAAAAATCAAAAAGGGACCAGAGCAACAAAGGACATATTGGAGGATTAGGAATTATCTCTCATTTTTTGAGTGATTTTGAATTGCTCTGGTTTCTATTGCTTTAGGAAGGTAGGGTAGTGCTGTAAGAGCCATTATGAAATGGAAGCATGGTAGAAGAAGCTGTGTGCAAATTGTCCCCACAAACGTGCTTTGAGGAAAGAGGGGCCAATCTGTTTATCTATCTGTGAGATGACTGATATCTGAAGCACTTCAAGATAAGGGTAGGAAAGGACCTTGAGAGTTCAATAAGCCAGTCTTCTTTCATCAGAGGGTTAGTTAGACATGCACTTCTCTGGGGAGATGTTTGCCTACCTTGTTTTTCACATTTCCTGATATTGGAGATTTCCACCCTTCTCTGCAGAACAAACATTTACTGAATAGGGGCCTGGGCCCTCCTGTTAGCTCAGCTGGTTAGAGCCTGGTGCTAATAACACCGAGGTCATGGGACTGATCCCTGTGTGGGCCATTAACTTAAGAGTTGGACTCAGTGATCCTTGTGGGCCCCTTCCAACTCAGAATATTCTGTGATCTTCTGCGATTCTCCTGTGACTGTTGTAAATATAGGATGGATCATAACCTGCATTAATGTGGATTTAGAGGTCTGTTTGATGCTCAGATCCTTATGAAGCTCCGTGTGCCTCATTCTACATGGACACTTGGCTACACAGTTTCCATATCTATTTAAAAAAACCCAACTGTATTATTTGTCAATTCTTTCACACGGGATGAACCACTGTGTCCCTCGGTGTTTGGTTCCTCTGCTGGGGCCAGTGGGAACATGGAGGCCTATCTGCATAGCTGTGATACTGTAGGAAGAGAGGAAAAACGGAAGAACCAACCCATATCTAAAGCTCTAAAGGAGCTTTACATATAAAAAGCCATTTAACTAATGAATACAATTCAGGGCAGAGTTGCCTGAAGTGATAGTAGATACTTCTGTGAAAACATAAGAGCTGTTCTCAGTGCTGCTCAGAAGACTAAAGTGTTAATGAAATTTTAAGAAAGAAATAGAAAATAAAACAAAAAAACATCCCTGCTATATGTATGTCTGTATACACACATACACAGAGTAAAAAAAAATAAAAATAAAAAAAATATATATATGTGTTTGGGGGTTTTTTGGTATGTAACTGCTGTATGCTCAAATGTCAAATGTCATGTGCAGGCCCAGCCTCTCTGTGTTAAAAAGGTATGATGAAAGTAGGACTGGTACCAAGAAGAGGGGCAAGGAGCAAAATATTAATCTGGAATAGGACACATCAACTTTAAAAAGAGATATTTGGGGTGGTAGGTGTGACAGCAGTCTTTGAAATCAACAGCAGCACTGAGAAAGTTGAAAGAGATCAATTATTCCCTGCCTCTCAGCATACAGGAACTATGGGAGCATCAATAAAATGATGAGGTGACAGGTTCAGAAGAGTAAAAAAAAAAAGGCTACTTTTAATACCCCGTGTAGAGTTATATTGTGGAGCTTATTGCTTGAGGATGCTGTGGATGCCAAAAGTTTCAGTTATTGCAAAAGCCATTAGGAAAAAATGCAGAAATGGACATTAAGTACTCCTGGCTCAGGAAGAAACCCTTCAGCCAAGGACTGCTGGAGGTCAGGAAATTTAGCACTGAGATGCTACCTTTCTCTGCATAGATTTGTAGGTTTTGCAGGGAGAGGTTTGGAAATGATCTCCTGTATCCTTGAATCCCCTTTATTAACTTGTCAATCATGTGTAGCCTTCAGGGAAGGACATTTCTAGAAAGGATGAGGGAGCAAGGAAATCATAAGCAGGTTAGGGAATCGTCTCTGGCTGTTTCCCTGGCCTGAAATAACCTTTGGCGAACTGTGGGGCCATGCTGAGGCTGTGCTGCCCATTCTGCCTCATCAGTGCCCAGCTATGCCAAGTACATTAGCTACTGCCCTGAGGATTTCTCCTGGTCTAATTTTGCTGTCTTGTAGTTCTGACCTGGTTTTGACATTTGAAAGAGCAAGTAAAACCCTTCTCACGTGTGTCAGGTCCTTCAGCTGCCATCAGCTTCCTTAGTGTTTAATGACTGTGCTCAAATGCCCAGCCAAGGAGGTGTTGGATATCCCTGAGTAAGCAAAGGATTACAGAGGTGCTGTGAGGACAGGCTGCTTTGTTTCAGCTGTGCCAAGAAATCACGTCCACGCTCCGCAGTCTTTTGGGCAGCCACAGGCCCCCTCCCTGTGTCTTTATTTTTGAGTTGTTCTGCAATATGGGCCAGTCCTGTGTCCCTTCAGCTGTGGCTCCTTGGGCATTAAATCAAATTTCCCATCTGGCAAATTTCCCATCTAAAACTGGCTGCCATACGTGGACACCTCAACCCACAAGCACATGTGTACAAGCACACGAAGTGCATCAGGAGGTAGAAAAGACAGATATGCACATCCAGGGTTAAGCATACATACTTTTCTTTCGAAAATAAAAATCTCTATGGCCATGATGCACACAGTGCCTGTTAGGTTTGGTTGTTTCTTCTAAAAGGTCATGCTGTCCTTCAATTTTGAGACACTCAACAGCATGGGTGGAAGCACGGTACACACCTGTCAGGCAAGAGAGAAATTCTGTGTGTCAAAACTGGTGTTTAGAGCCACTCTTCTCTGTGATGGTCGTCAGTATGTAACCCTCCAGTCTCATATTCTCCATGCATGAGATGAGGCTAGTAATGTTTATCCACCCACTGAGAGGCTTGATAGAACAAATCATTACTACTCTATGGGGATTTGGAACCAGGAAGAAATCCCACTGAAATAATTAATACATACAGGAGCAAGTGAACTAAGGGAAAAGAGGGAGGCGCGGGGGTGTACGCTCTTATAGCTCAAAGCAAATGATTCTCCACTGAGAACAGCATGAATATGGAAACCATGCAACAGATGCACTATGCTGAACAGCAAATGTATGTAAATTATTCTGCTTGTCTTTTTAGTGCACTTCCTCACTATTCACGAATGGGTTTGTGCTGAACATCCAAGAGAGAAGCTGAGAAGCTGCTTTTGGGTACAGTGGGTGTTGCAGACACATGGTGAGAGCATGAGGGGTATGGTGTGCTGGTGCTGCCCAGAGCTGTGGTTGGCCCCTAAATGGCAGGATAGAAATTGTCTTCTGCTTTCAAACTCCTCTGAGGCAAGGCAGAGGATTGAGCTCCAGCCAGGCACTTAAGAGCAATGACATGGAAGTGGGAACAGTTTTTCTTTCTTTCTATTAATCTAAGTTTATTATCTGCTTTGGATTTCTGCTGGTATTTAAAGACTTGGCTTTTATCCAAGGCCTGCACTCACATGCTTCATGTAAGAAACAGAGATAGAAAAATAGCAATTTCTCCATTAGTTCATTGAACAGTTTTGCTGCTGCTGAACACAAAAGGCACCATTTCAGTTTCTGCATGCAGTGCTGCCTTACAAGCAAGCTGCTTCCCTGAGGGTCAGCTTTGCCAGAGGAACAACCTGACCACTCGTATGTCTGTACTACCTGCAGTTTGACCTAGGCAGACAGAAGCTTACAATTCTTCTTTTTTAAAAGGATTTCACATGAAAAGTGCAAACACAAAGGTTGGGTCTTCTGATTGTTGAATTTTAATTAAGGGCCAGGAAAATTCTTTTTCATAATATCCTTGATTTCTGATTATATTCTCCATTCCCAGAAACAACCATAACGATTGGAAGATATATTGACCAAATACGTTTGTTCATTCATAGCTCCTCTTCCAATGTAATGCAGTTTCAGACTCACAGAATATTGCCACAAGGATTCTGATAAATTATAATGTTATTTCCATAGGTAGGGAAACAAAACTATGGAGATCATGGATATTCAAGATGGATAGTGAGAAACTGAGGTCTTGCCGTGATAATAGTCTTTTAGTGGTGCTGATGCAGCAGTTTGGTCTTTGAAGAGCTAAAATGTTTGTTTTCACAGTGTGGCATTTGGCCCAAGTTACAAAATGTTAACCTTGACAGAGAAGCATGAAAAAGGGCTGGGTTTTGGACTAACAGTCGGGAGGTCCCGTGTCCCAGCCCTCCTGGAGCCACGCTGCTTTCTAGGGTGTTCTGGCTAAACCTGTACATCTGTATTTAGGAATCAAAGTAATTTTCTGATCCTTTGAGAACTCTCGAGGAGAAAAGACAACGCAGAAAGATTCGTGTCCAGTCGATGCCGCCTGGGGAATCTTTCTGCTGTGTGTTTTGCAACTGGACTTGTCTGTTGCGCATTGGTCTTTTCAGCCATCAGCGAGCCTGCAGCAAGTGTGGGTAGAGCCCTTCCCAAATCTTTGCTTGCGAAGCCAAGCTATGATGATGAATTTTTTTATTCTCAGCAGAGGTAGAAGCTTCCTGTGATGCTTAGGTCTTGTTCTTGCCATTCAGTTTTGTGTTTCCATCTTTTGGTTTTAGTCCCTTTATTCATGATATGTACCTGTGGGCAGTAACAGACCACACAGAAATACCCTGAGGAGTCATTGCTAACAGCTCAGAAGTGCAGTCTATGGGATGAGATCCTTTTAAAGCCTCGAGGAAGAAGGCTATTACAAAGCATTGCACCCTGCTGCTCAAGCCCAGCTGCAGAGATGTGAACAGCAGCAGGCGCTGTTACAGCTTTTTTTCATTATCAGTGCAATTTCAATCGTATTCAGAATTTTGAAGTCCTCTATTTGCCCTTTTATATCATAAATATGAAAGACCTACTAGCTTAAAAACTGTGACTAGAAATAGCTGTGAATTTACTGAAAGGCACAAAGAGGAGAAAGACAGACTTGTGTCATCCCCACGATATTTCAACAATATATAATCATCCTTATATCTGTCTCCAAGAATAAAAATTATATAAATACGCATACAATGTTAACTACTCTTAGCTAATAAATATATTTTATATGAAAAATAGGAGAGCTACAGACTGTATACAGCACACCTGGACTGGCATATTTAATTTATGGAGAAAGTACTTTAGTCTTTTAATGCAAATGTCCAGTACACATCTGAGAGCTACAGACTATTTAATACATGTGTTCAGGCCTTGTCTGGTGTGTGATACAGGAGTAATATTAAGATGACTGTAGTTGTTATTTTTATTTTTGATCACATAGTTTGCAAGACAAGAGCTGTGATTTCAACTCAATGTTTTATTTTTCGTGCTCTGGCAATTGACACCATGACTTTATTTTTACTTAGTTCAAACACAAATTCTTATGTTTGTCTTACTATACACTATGTTATAGCTAGTATGTAGTACACATAGCGTATAGTAAGAGGAAATGAAACCAAACAAGGAAGTTTTGCAAAAATTTAGGAAAATTCTTTTATGATTTTCCATTTATTTTACAGTGCTTGACCTGCAAGGAAGTGCATTTGAGCATTTTTAAACTAAGAAAAAAACCCCAGTCTGAATTATTACAGTGTATGAACAGAGTTAACATAGTATTTTAGCTGATGCATCATCATTATTACCACTGTTGTTATTAATTAATATGTTAAATGTCTTGAGTGTATTAAGGCATAGTAAGTTTGATTCTGTAGACAAGGTTTATGTTAACAAATGTTTATGATTAATTTACAGTAGATATAAAATACAGTACTATATTACCAAAAGTGATGAGGAATTTGCTGCAGGACTTTATGTATTCTGTACAAATACATAAACAGCTTTAGTTTGCACTACTCTTCCTAGTATTCTTGTGATCACACATTTATTTTACAAGTGCTGTATTTTTTCTCTTCATATTGCTTGCAGGAACTCAGACATGATCCGTTAATGCAATTACAGAGGCATAAGGCAGAAAGAAAAAGACTTATTTTTTAATACGTGGGTGCAGACTCACCCCATAGTAAGGTCACAGTGCCTGCACTGGTTCCTGTCTATGGTCAGAAGAAGTCTGTTGGAGTTGGTTTTGGAACCTGGCATGAACTTGCTCTGTTATATGCCACGTGGGGGAAAGTTCAGACATTCAACTCTGGACTCAAAATAGAGGCAGCAAGAACTAAGATACAGTTCTGACAGAAGAGATTTATTATAATTTTTTACCTTTCCCACAGAGCTCCTGAGTGCCCTTTTGGCTGTACTTTTTAAAGTTCATGTTTGCAAGTGCTTCTTCAAGGATGAAGTAAGGTTGGGAGTGGGGTGGAGAGTATCTATATTTGTGTATGTGGCGTTCCATGATGGGAAATATTTCAGTCTTACACTTCAGAAGATTTTAAAATTGACACATACTGAAGCCGAGGTGGACCAGTGCATTAGTATGAATAAAACCAGCCAATCTGCATCATCAAAAATTCAGAGTGACTACTATTGTGCCCTGCCACCACTGACTCCTCATTGCAACAGCCACAGTCAACTAGAATCAGCAGAGAAAAGCCTCTACAAGCTCAGAGCAATGTTGGAACGCACACCTCTGTATTTACCATGCAATACCTAATGTCAGTGTCATGGCATGTCTTTAGATGTACACTAAAAAAGGATCATCTGCTTTATAAATTCAACTGCACCTTTTGCAGCAGCACCTTAAGTGCTAGTGTACATTACTGTGTCTAACCTAATGCTTGAAGGCCAGACCCTTGGTTTAGTCTTGAGCAGTCACTGGCCTCCTGGGAAGAATATTTTGCTCTTGATTTTCATTCAAGACTTTTTTCTCTGTTTTGCTACCAAAAGTTATGGCCTGAGAACATTACAAAATAACAATCAGCCTCCCACCACCACTCTCTAGAATCAAACTTCTGGCTTTCCAAAAATTTTTGTAATACATTGCTCACAAGGCTAAAAGAGATCAGCTAAAATTTGGAGGCAAACCTAAGTCAATTTAATGAGCCTGTAATTCATTAACATTTACATGGCCAGTTCTTTCAGTGCACTTGAAGTAAACAAAACAGGGAAAATGAAGGAAAAAGAACTGAATGTCAGTGAGAAGCTCTAGGGCCTGATGCCATTACCACTTGTCAGCAGATGGCAAATATCTGCACTCCGGGGTTGCGGAAATTGTTGAGAGAGAGACCACTGTATGGGAGGAAAACTGCTGTGGCCTGTCTGAGGAATTGTTTTCCAGAGAACTGATCTATTTTGCAGTGGATTTAGAAGAATTAATAAGAAAAAAAAAAAAGCTGAGCTTTCTGGGTAAACTGATTTTGACCAAGAATGCCATTTATGCAAATGCAAAAATGTTGCTCATTATTTCTAATGCAAAACAAAAAATCTGTGGTGCAAGCAGAACAGCTTTTATTGTAAGAATCTGGATTCTGATTTTCCTGCTATAAGGAGTGCTGCACTTGTGACACCATGCCAACTATTCCATTCTTAATGCTGTCCCCGTGCAACATGTAAAGGAAGTTTTGAAGGTGTCAGTGCTTCTGCAGCTCTGTCTCCTATCACAGTTGGAAGGGGATTACCGCACAGTGTAGAGCTCAAGTAAATTCTTAGAACCATTTCTGGGCTGGTATCCAGAAGCCAGTGTCTGGCTAAGTTTGGAGGGCTTTTCAGACACAACTAATGTGATACTTGAAACCCTTGAAGTTAGGTGTGTTAACATTTAAATTGAAAAGACTGACATATTCCGATGTGCTAACATGGTCAGATGAGCTCGGTTTGAGAGCTAATTCTTTCTGCAGTGGTGACATAGGCAGTGGTTAAACTAAGATTTTTTTGCTGATTAGAGACTTGCTGAGCTAATTGAATGAGCTTTGTTCAGATAAACCAGGTGGAGCTGCAGGAGTCCGCACACCACTGTGATTTTTCCCCACCTAGTCTTTAACCTCACCATTTAAATGACTCTACAATGTCCTGGATAGTATGGAGTGAGTAAGATCATCTATATTGTACACTTCATTGCTCACTCTTTCACCTCTTCCATTCCTTTCAGATGCTGTACACTTACTGATCAAAAGCCATCTTCCAGGGTTCCCCTACTTCTGGAACTGCTTCTGTACTCCAAGGTTTCAGAAATACAGAGCAGCCTGCTTGCAATCTCCAAAATTCAATGTTACAATGGAGTCTGCAGTGATAATCAACATCAGAAAAAAGTGCTGTCATTTGCATATTACTGAGATACATCTGGAAAAAAGTTGTGGAGCTTCTATAGTTACCTTATTTTCATACACATACAATTACCTCCATTATAGAAGCCTTTCAGGTAGGGACTGTATAAAAATATAGAAGATATAAAAATAATAAAAACAATGGTTGTATGTCTTTTGGAATCACATAAAATCCAGGATGTCTCAGAACTACAAGAGCTGGCCTAGTTTTCTATAAAATTTATGGATATTACAAATGCACAAAGTTTAATTCCATCCAGGGGGAAGTATATAATCTACTGCTAAGTCCTGCTTTCTAAGCAGCCTGGAAGGATGGCCGTGCTGCATCTCCTGGGATGTGACTGCATAGTGCTGTGACCTTCCATGATCCCTCAGGACCTCTTCCAGGAAATTCAACTCAACCTCCAGTCACTTTCCTTGGAACACTTAGGCTCTCAGACTGCTGAAAGTGTCAGAAGTAGCTTTCACCAGTAGTGCTTTTCTTTGGAACAAGCTGCCTAAATGTCTTAATCCTCACGACAACTATTGCGGAACTGGCGGACCATCTGTTTTTAAAAGATCGTTTATTCTTTTCACTTACAAAAAAATCTCTTGTCATTTCAGACAGTCTAGCACCACTAAAAGCTTCTGCACAATTTATATATGCCTATTCTCCTCATGTCTCTTGTCTCAGTCTTCATTTCCACTATCTCCTCTTGTTCATCTCTGTTACTTTTAAGTGCTTTTTTGTCTCTCTTCTCTCTGTCTTCTTCCTGGCTTTGCATTTGAAATGAAAAGCAAGAAAATTTGTAGGCTGGTTCTTTGATTCAACAGAAACTCCCCATGGCCTTAGATCTGAAACTAGGTCAACCCATCTCTGGCATGAATGAGACTCTGCATTTTTAGCTCTACTGTAGGAGTCCACCCCAAGTCCTTGGATGAGGTTCTACACATGGTCCAGCTGGCAGCCAGGCTCCAGTAGGCTGCAAGGTGTCTCTGCTTTGTCTCTGTTCTCTGACCTTGAAGAAGGTTAGAAAAACTTGTTAGCAAAGTCCAGGAATTAATGCCACCTCTTGCTCTTGCTGCAAACCACACAGGAGGCTTGAGGAATTAGGATGGAGTGATAAAGGCAGGATGAATACTGCAACCCCTCAAGCATTTTTGCTGTGCCAGGTACTTGAGGCTAAGTCCTCTGAGATGTTGGGATATCCTAATATTTTGATGCTTCCAAAGAGGCTGAACACACTGCGAGTCATGCACTCCTGCTGCTTCTGTTACGTTGGTGCTGGGGCCAGTGTGAAGCCAATTCAGCTCCATCAGCTGGCAGAAGCTTGGGTTTTGATGGGTGCATGCTATAAACTCAGTGATTTCACGATTCAGAGAAGAGTCATCACAGGCCTGAGCGAAGGGCCAGAACTGTGTCTGGGAATGGGAGGGGAATGTGGATAGGGAAGGGAGCCGCCTCCTTTCTGGCGATGAGCTGCTACATTCTGTTTCGCAGAATTCCCTTGTTACTGCTATGAGGCCACATTGCTGTGCTCGCTGGTGCTGCCACCCAAGGCATGAGTGACTCCAGAAGCTGGCATCCACTGAATCAATCCTCTGTAGGGAAGGATGACTGTGGAAAATGGAGGGAGGTGTTTGAACATGTCAGCTGCCATGTTACCCAGAAGCCCAGGATGTCTATCACTGCAGTCTGCACCTCTTCAGCCCCTGAAAGACAACAGTTTTCCCACTCTGCCAGACTTTGTTACTAGGAGTCAGTGGAGATGTGAGTTCCTACCTGTGACTGCTGCTTTGCAGCATCAGCAAGGAATCCCACTGCAAACTAAAGATCCTGAGTGACTTGTTCAAGATGTGTTTTTCATGACAGATGACTATGTTAAGGACAAAATCCTACATCTGTTTTCCCCTGCTATGCAGAATAACCCCTGTTGCTCAAGGTTAACAGCAATCATCTTAGCCAAACACAGTGTTAGTTCTGGTGTTGTCATGCTTTGGATCAGCAGGCCTGCAAAGCAAGAAAGTATTTCTACAGAAAGCATCCTGCATTTTTCAGAACTTTTAATTTCAAAAAAATTGTGATGTTGCTTAAATGCTTAATTTAACAAAAATTTGTAAACTATGTTTTTAAATTTAAAGAAAAGGAAATGGTATTCAAATTCTGATAGCAAAAGCTGGGTTACCCAAAGCCAGACTGTGGTAAACAGAAGAAAAGCTGGATTATTTGGGTAGTGATTTAATGCACAGTATTCTGCAGATGCTATGGGGAAATTATTAAAACTTGAGAATCAGGAAAGAGAATAGTGAGGCTCCTTTAAAAGTTAACAGCACTACAAGTTTGAAATTTTCCTACATAGGCAGTTCTGTGTCGTGATCAACCTAAATCCTGCACTGTGAAGGACATGTCTTGGGGTCACCTGCCACCACATTTCATTGTCCATTGACTTGTATAAGTCACATTTCTGTTACTGTAGAACTACTTCAACTGCAACTCCTCTTCCACAGGATAGTCAAGTGCAAATATGTATTTCCCCCAGCAGATGCTTCTGCAAATACGTGTTTCCCCAGCAGATGCTTTCTACTACCCCTGGATATTGAGCACTGCCAAGTAAGGTGTGTCCCTAAAGTGGCAGAAAATGTACCATATGTAAAATGTTATCTGGTGTCACATCAACCCCTCTGTCCTTCAAACCACATTGAATCATCTCCCTTATGGAAAAGGTTAGGCTGTATCTTGCACCATATTCTACCTGGTTTTTAGTAGGACATAGAAAAATGTTTGCTTTCCTTTGTCTGGCATCTACCAGCATTCAAATTGGCATTGTTTCTTCTAGTTACTACTTGTTTAGCTGCAGTGCCATGTCGGACAAAAACCTTTGTGAAGCAACTGTGACTGATCTTTATTTAGCAAGGATCCAGAGGACAACAGATGATGACCTGTTAAGGTTGCAAAGTATTTTATAGTAGTGAAAAGCCTTCTATAGTGCCTTCCCATCTGAGAAACTTTAACAGCTTTTCATTTGCCTCATTCAAATAACATCAAATCTAACACTGCGACGTACACAGAAAATATTATCTCTGTATGGAGTCTCAGAAAACACGAGAAATCAATGGCCCAGGACCTGTTGCAAGATTGCAACACTTTCAGAAAACTTTGTATGGTTTGCAGATTTACATTTACTAGAATTGCCTTGCTGGGACCTTATTGCTGGGACAAGACTCTCTTGTCCACCTAAAGCCCAGAACTATCCTCAGTTTCTTTACCCTCAAAGGCTGGAACTGCCCTCTGCTCCTTCACCTTTTACCCATTAAAAACAAATAATGCGATATATCCACAAAACAATGATACCATAAAGACCTTTGGCTCTTGCTAATGGCAAAGCCCAAATCAGATTATTAAAAAAAAAACAAATTAAAAAAGCTACAAAATAACATTTACTGCTACTCCTGCGTTCACTTTCCTTTCTCCTTGAATTCTGCAGAGTCTAAGTTAGAAACTTAGTTGTGTTGTCATTGTATGCCTATATGACATATGTGAGTAGCAGGAGGAGGAAATGTCATTGAATAACTATAGAAAAATGGGCTGGAAAGATCCTTGGGAGTCCATCCCAATGCTTGGGTTGCATCACCCAGCCTGAAACTACACCTGAAAAACAACTGCTTCTAAAAGCTTGTGATTATGAAGCCACTGCAAGCTCCACAGTCAGTCTCATCTAGCACTGTCTGTACCACTAGAAAGTCTGTTCTAATATCTAAGTGGTGGAGAACAGATAATTAATTTCCTCTTTATAGATAACTTTCAGTCTTGAAGTTTATGTTATCCTTTTTTTTTGTTTTCCTTAATAAACAAGTCTATTTCTTTCAGTCTTTCCTTGCAGATTGTGTCTTATATCCCCACCCTTATCCTCCTCTTTACAGCCCCCTGAAAGGCACTACACAGCTGGACGTGGTACTCCAGCTGAGGCTTTGCCCCTGACAAACACATTGGAAGGATTATTTCATGTCTTTTATTTTTACACATACCAATAGCACATGGAGTGTTTATTTTTCAAAAAAAGTCATCTGCTGTATGACTGAGCATATGATGAACTCTTTCTCAGACAGAAAGTGCGAACACTGAAGATGAAAAGGCTGTGCCAGGGCAAAAAGCTGTTGATTCCCACATCCTAGACTTGCTTTCAGCACGCAGCCAGTGGGACACAAACAAAGGAAGTGAATTATGTAACTAGTAATTGTGAAAGTTTCCAAGGGACAAAGGAAACTCTCCAGTGGTTACAACTAGTGACAAAATGACAAGATAGTTTGAACAATGCCCATAACCTTCTGTGACTTCACTAGCCAGTAGGACACCAGGCAAAACTGTCTTCATCACTGCAGAGACCAGAAGAGAAATGATTTTCCATTGTAAGTAGCAATGTAAACAGTGTAAAGGGAATCAGTGCACAAAAAGCAGAACTCTCTGGTAGAATTGTTTGAGGGTGGCCCTCTTTTGCTTAAAAAAAGAAACATAAAAAATGTGTAAGGAAATTCAGGAGCAGTAAAGTTAGGGGTCTGGGAATTAATTAATTAAATCCTAGCTCTACACAGCCCATTGGGAAAGAACTGGCTTTTGGACAAAACTGTTGTAAGACTATGTAATCAGTAGTACATGGATTGTTCAGAGACATGTGAAAAGATGCTGAGCACCAAAGTCAACTACTGATATGACGCAGGTATCAGGCTCAGGGCAGCTTGCCAAAAATTAGTCTATTGGCTGTTGATAAAAGCATTACGTATCTCATAGTATGAATTGGGTTGAGAATACAAGAGAAGACATTACTCAGAGGACCCACGCAAAAGTCAGTAGCAGTAACAAAAGTTAACCGGAATTTCTCTGTCTTCAGAAGTACACTGTTGAGAACTATCAGGTACTTAGGAAATGTGATCAGGTGCAAGCTGTAATGTGTGAGCAGGAACTGGTTTGCATCAGAAATAATAAAACCCAGCTGCCTGTGGAAGGAGCTGGCCAAACTCCAGGAACAATTTAAGGTCAAACTGGAATTAAAGTCTTTCTTAAAAGGAGACAAATTTGAGAAGTCAGAAAACTGAAGTGGCTGCACAAAACCACAAAATCACTCAGTGTTAGAATCAGTCCAAATGATGTACAAAAAGAAAGAAAGGAGCCATTCAAAGTTTACCTCAAGTAAGATCCTACATGCTGTAGATATAAAACCTGGAAAGTACTTGATAGTTACTAGGAGTTTCAGGAGGGGGTCTGAACAGGGATACCAGTTCTGAGGTGCAAGTTTGTAGATACCTTCTGAGGGGCCTATCTGTAAAGACAACTTTGCAACACTGCGATTGGAACATGAGCTCTGTGGGCTGCCTTAACAACTGAAATGTAAAATTTCTGGGAGGTCTGTAATGGACTATAGAGAACTATTTTCATTGTATGAAGCACTTACAGCATACTGGAACACAAATTTTGGATTCTTTATGATTTATGGAGGGTTGTATGCAAGGCCACATTCAGCTTCTTAGTGAAAGCTGAACAGGTATTACCACCTTTCCCCACCAGTCAGTAAGCTTAAGCTGCCAGTCTTGCCCTGAGATTAGTTGCCTGATTATTGCTCCCCTCAGGGAGCAATACCACAGGATGTTTTGACCTTTCAGGGGGAAGGCATGCCATCCACTTGCAAGGCAGCAGAGTGACAGCGGCAGCAGTGCTTCACCGTGGGGGTAGGTCCTACAAGCACTCCTGGCAGCTCTTCAGTCAGAAATAGAAAGCACTGAGTTGCCAGAACACGCTGCCTTTGGAGGCAGCAAAAGACCTGATTATAACTATTTCTAGGAAGTCCTGGGTTCAGAATCAGACTAGTTCTGGTTCTTGTCCAGTCTTTGTCGACTAGTCACTGCTACCTGTAGAGCGGCTGAGACCCATTCTTTTGGATAGCCCCTGTGTTCCTTCGGGACAGACACTGGATATTTATTTACAAAGCAATGTAAAGCTTATGTACTCAATGCACATTTTCAGTATTGGTAATGGAAAGAAATATAGTTAGAAACGCACAAAACTGACTAATAACAATAACAATATCACCTGTGTAACTGCTTTTTCAAAAACATTCAACGGGGTACTTTAAAGAGCAAAGTAGCTCTTTAAGTCCACCTTGTTCCTTTCTGTTCCTCCACACAGCAGGTAGGTAAAGGTTCCTTTGCCGACTCAGGGAAGCTGCGGGGTCGCTGGCAGCACAGGCGCCCATACGGCCGTAAACCGAGGGGCAAAATCAATGTCCTTGTAGTTAATGCTGAGGAGAAACCCTAAGGGGCGAGTGACCTGCTCGTTTATTGGGAGCGCCGAAATACCTGACACAGCCGCTCCAGGGCAGGAACGCTAGTGGAAAACGCTACCCTGCCCCCCC
>VYXB01007040.1:681051-691512 GCA_013397135.1 Pachyramphus minor
TTTTTTTTTTTAGAACCTGTATAGCATGTCCTGTGGAATTTCTTTGCTTTCAATGATTTGCTCTTCAAAGGTGTTGGTAGAATGCACATGAAAACTCTGTACTTGATTGTGATTGTAGTGTCCTATTCAGTGTGGCTGTTTACAACTGGGCAATACCATGTTGCCTGATAATATAGTGAATGGAGAATGTAAATGCAGGGAATAGGTAAGGCCTCTGACAAGCTTTTAGAAGAAACAAGGTGATACAGCATGAACCACTTGTTTAAAAGAAAGTCTTCTTAAGAGACTTCTTTCCCATGGGAGTATTTTTATGTATTTTGGTATATAAGAAAGGTTGCTGTTCCATGTTCTTTGTTGCCTTTGGTTAGGTAAGTACTTAATTTTCTCTCTGCTTTTCCTTTAAGGTACTTTCCCCATTGATCTGACCAAAACACGTCTCCAGGTTCAAGGTCAAGTTAATGATGCCAAATATAAAGAGATCCGCTACCGTGGAATGGTGCATGCACTAGTCAGAATATGCAGAGAAGAAGGATTGAAAGCCTTATACTCTGGGTAAAATGAACTTGCAGCAATCACTTATGAACAGTCTATTGATAAGGATAAGCCCACAGTGTGTGAATTTTTGGATTTTAGAATTAGAAGGTATTTGGTTAGCCTTAATCTGGAAGTTGAAAGACCAATCTGAGATCACTTCAGTGTTTGCACTCTGCAATAGAATTTTGTATTTTAAAAAACCCGTCAAACAACAAAACTCTGAAAAAAACAGCTAAGCATACAGTTATTCTCTACAGTGCTGCTATGGTTGTTCCATCTCGCAGAAGAAAATTTGAATTAACCTTTGTATATAGATGAGCATCTTTTTCTTTAAAACATGTAGGACAGTGGGGGAATTACATTTCAGCCATGCCTGCCAGCTATGTTATAGATCACAAGTTGAGGCATATGGTCTAATTGTAATCCTTACACAGTTCATTCCTGTTCTTGCAGGCTTTATTTAAAACAAACAAACAAAAAAAACCTCCAAAGCTTGTTTTGTCTATAGTGAGTTTAAATTGTTGATTTATATGAACCAACCTTTCTCTGGTAGGTATCTTGTGTTCAGTCTCTCCTGGTCTAGAAAGTATCTGCTGATTTTTTGATCTTGAGCATAAACATTATCACTGGTTTGTTTTTACAGGATTGCACCTGCAATGCTACGGCAAGCTTCATATGGAACTATAAAAATAGGGACTTACCAGAGCTTAAAAAGAATGTTTGTTGAGCGTCCAGAAGGTGAGTGGTTATTTTCCATTTCATTGAGGAGTGATTTGCTTGAAACTGGTTTCTTCCATTTGGTATCTTACTGCAGCAGTTTGAACAAGTCTACTGGGAAGAGATTCCTTGTGCCAGGTACAACAAAATGAGGCAGCAAGAATAACTTGTCAGAGCAATTTTTAAGGCTTCTGTAACTGGCACTCTCTGGTTAAAGGAAGGGAGGCATCATCTTGCCCTGATGCATCTTAAGATTTGCAAATCTGCAGCTAAACTCTCTTTCTTTGTTTGTGACATAGATGAAACCCTGATGATAAATGTTCTGTGTGGCGTTCTTTCTGGAGTAATCTCATCATCTATTGCCAACCCTACAGATGTCTTAAAGGTAATTATGTAGAGTTTGTCCTTAGTTTTTGTTCTCTCCCTGAGGAAATGCAGAATCTCCTGATGAATATAGGGTTTTTTTGTAGCCCTATTTATTCTCACCTTTCAACTTTTAAAAAATCAGTAACATTCAGAATTCTTGAAACCTCCTTCTGTTCCATACTAATTATTTGGAAGTACACTCGAGGAAACTGAAGGCTGGGGAGGTAGTTGGATACACATATCTTTTTGTGAGAGAATAATATACCATGGTTCTTTTTGACTTTCATATTGTAGTGTTTGTGGGGAAGCCACAGTACCTATTTCATCTGTACTTCTTGGTAGCAGTGTTTTACACTAGGATGTTTCTAGAGCTCAATACCTGTAGAGAGGCTTTGCAATCCTAGATTCCATGGAAATAGTGTTCCAGCATCAGTCATTTAAAGTGAATTACTTAAATGACCATGTCTTTAAAAATCTGTCAGTTTAGCTCAGTTGGTCAGAGCCTGGTGATAACACCGAGGGTGTGGGTCTGATCTCTGCATGGGCCATTCACTTGAGAGTTGGACTCGATGGTCCTTGTGGGTCCATTCTAACTCTGAATAATCTGTGAAGTAGTAACAGTCAGTTACTTGAAATGATTGATTGTATTTATCTTACAAAACTGGGGCTTGTGACTTAAATAGCTGCTTAAAAAGAAGTCAAGAAAACTTTGTTCTCCTGAAACTACTAAAAAACTTAACTCTTCATAGTGCTATTGTGGTTATGTGATGGCATTTCAAATATAAGCTTGTATTTCAAGTGTGGCTTCAATTAGTTATTTTCCAAAATCATGTCCAGTTACCAAGTCGCTTGTTGCCAAACTTGTACTTGGAAGTTATTGTGGCAGGTTTCTGAGGGCTTTCTTAGAAATTTGTAGGGTCAAAGACCGTGGTTCTCACTGGCTGAAGCATTAATATTTTAACCTTTCCTTTCACCATGTTCCTGTGAGAACACTGTAAAGGGCATCCTGCAGAACCCATCTGTCAGTCTAATCTAAATGAAGTGTACCCATACAGAAATAGAAGTGACTTAATGCAGCTAAGAATTCTAACACACACTTGTTCAAAATTAGCAGCTGCATTTGGGTAGTTAAGGTGAAAGATTACGTTATGGTTATGATAATGGCAGCTCTTAATTTATATTCAAAAGAAATTTACTACTTTAAATTGTGACTTAAAAACTGTATTAAGCCGTTTTCTTGGTTGTATGTTTGAAAAATGTTTACCTTTTAATTTTGTCTTCAAATGAATCTCAGATCAGAATGCAAGCCCAAGGTAGTGTGATTCAAGGAGGAATGATGGGGAACTTCATACAGATCTACCAAAAGGAAGGCACTAAAGGGTTATGGAAGGCAAGTTTTGTTGTTTGCTTTTTTTTTTAACTATATCTTACACTTCATGTACACTTTCTTGCTCAGTTGAATTTCATGTATTTCTACAGCATTTTCAGCTAATTTATGGAGGAGCTAATGTGTATGTCACTTGTCATGACTGCTTCACTACTGGTGCCCCAGTGCTTTTAGATGAAGGATTACTCCTAGTCTTGTGTACAAGTACTTAGTCTTGTCTTCAAGGAAGGTGCCACTTAGAAAAGGAAAAAAAAGTAGGCTTCAATTAGGGTGACTAGCTCTAGGACTAGTTCAACAACTTTTTGCATGACACCTGTATACTGAAGAACACTGGAAGCAGAGGTACTAATGAACATCCCCTCTATCTCAGGATTCTTATATTCAGTCTTATAGATTGCGTCTTGTGCCAGTTACAGTAAATGTATAACAACTGAAGACACAAAATAGACAATTGTTCTGAAACAGCTGGAAATAGAAATGTTTTTCTATTAGTGTGCTTTTCTCTGCAAAGTTTCTTATCTCCCATTTTCTGTTAATCTTTCTTACTTGGTCAGTTTTTCAGTTAGCAGCAAAGGAACACAGTTTTAGCTGACTGTGGATGCAAGAATTGAGGTAGTAAGCAGAGATAGAAAATACCATAAAGGAAATGAAATCACCATTCCTTGTGGAAAAATGATTTCTCTGTAATTTCAAATTTGTGGTTTTGGAGCACATACATCTAAGGTTTGTGTTAATTAGCCTAATTTGAATTAATAATGTTCTTAACACATTTGTGGTGTCGCTTTGTATTACAAAAGCTTGGCTTTTCTGATGGTGTACAAAGGTTGACTTTAAACTTCAGCTGTATCCTTTCTTTTGCCAGGGAGTATCACTGACAGCACAGAGAGCTGCTATTGTTGTTGGAGTGGAACTGCCTGTGTATGACCTTACCAAGAAGCACATAATTATGTCTGGATTTATGGGAGACACAGTATATACTCACTTCCTGTAAGTTTGTGTAACTGTGTAGTTCATCATTGGTTAATTCTTGTTATGGGGGATGAGTATTTTGATTTTTCTGTCATCAGTCTAGAGGTAAATATACTTCTGATGTGTTTATAACTTTTAATATGATAACATCTCAAATGGCAGCACGTGGCATGGAAGCTAATTTTATTTACGACTTGGATTTAACTTTCTTCTGAAATATGGAAATTTGTTTTGTGGGTGGTTTGAATCATTCAGCTGTGCAAACTGAGGTTAGAATTTGCTAGCAAAGTTCCAGTTAGATATTATTCACAGGGGCACAACATCTGTTCAAGCACACTGCATAGCAGGTCTTCAGAAAAATGCTTTTTATAGTAAATGAAAAGTAACTTTTCATATCTATTATCTGATGTAACTTTTAACTAAAAGCATTAAACAGCTATTACTACTGTGTGTTTCCTGAGGAAGCGGAATTCTTGTGCATCTTTACATGTGGTAGATGAAATTTCATTAAACATTTCTTTTACTAGCTCAAGTTTTGCTTGTGGATTAGCTGGAGCCCTTGCATCCAACCCAGTTGATGTTGTAAGAACACGCATGATGAATCAGCGAAGCCAACAGGGGGGACACTCAACCTACAAGGGCACTTTGGATTGCTTGTTACAAGTAAGTAACTCATTATCGACACAAATACTACTGCCATCAATCAATGGTTTTGGAGTAGAGCTCAATTTTTCCGATTCCCTAGAAATTAATCCTAGTAACTTAGGTATGCTTTTTGCCATAATTCTCAAAGGGACTATACTAGCAGTAATGCACTTGGTGGGGGAAGTATCTACTGTCTTGACAAAAAGGCAGGAAGAATGTTAGTGTCTGCTACGGGACCTTACTTCCTCTTGGTGCTTGGATGAGGAGACTAAGGCTCTCAGCAGCACTGTCTTACTAAACTTTGTACTATGTCAGGCTGATAGGAAATGATAATTTTCAGTTCTTGAAGAACAAGATCTGGGACAGATTTTTTTTTTTCTCTGTTGCTTACTGCATAATGGAAAGCCTAGTACAGCCAGAGAAAAGGGCAGTCTCTGATCTTGATTGCTTTGATTTGGTTTCTTAAATTTCTAAATGTGGTATGAGGTGGGAGCATGGCGATCTTTTACATGGAAGAGAATGGATAGTAAGCTATTGGTGTCCAATTGTTGACTGAACAGTCCAAGTCTCACTGTCTGGTGAAAACTTTTTGAAGTCTGTAAAGCAAACTGAAAAATGTCAAGGGAATGCCTAATACGAGCTACAGGCTTACATGCAGAACTCTGCAAGGCTTTTTCTTTTTTTGGGTGGGAAGAATCCAGGAGTGCAATTTGGATTAATTTGTGTTGGGTGCTGTATTACATAGACTGCGACTTTTACCTGCCAGGTAATGCTGCAGACATTACTAATCTTGGTTTTATCTAGTGAAATTTTTCTTTGTCCCATCAGGTTACAGCACTAAGCCCTCCTCTTTTTTGGTATAGTCCTGTTACCTGAGATGCTGTCTAGATTTCTCATTAATAAAGAATGACATAAACATGTTCTTATTCTGTTGTTTTGTTTTTTTCCTAGACATGGAAGAATGAAGGCTTTTTTGCTCTATATAAAGGGTTTTGGCCAAACTGGTTAAGACTTGGTCCTTGGAATATCATTGTATCCTTTTCAAAGGTGTGCAAGACCATTAAATTAGCCATACGACAGCAAGTATTGTTTTTCACAGAATACTCAGTGTGGAAAGTGTCCTGTCAGCACAGATATTCCCTTTTTATGAATAGGAAATTGTGTAGTTGACAGGTTTTTTTTTTAGTCAACTGCTGCTGGTTGGTTTCACACAGAGTGAATATTAAAATGTGATCTTGCAAAATGATTATCTGTTCTTCCAATGTCATACCTGTCTGTTTCCTTAGTTTTGAGCGTAGTTTTAAATAAAATTGACCAGCTGAGTTAGGAATGGGGACTATTTCCAGAACTGGGGAAACTGGCGATTACTCATGCAATCTTTTTGTTTATCTTAGTCTCAGACAATTTTGGTTTTATTTCAAGAGCCAGCTGATCAGAGCCCTGGGAAGTGGGTTGGTAGTGGTGTTTCTTTGCCATGAAGGAACCTCCCATAGGCCCTCAGAGCTAAGTGAGGAAAGACTCTAAGGGCTTTTGCAGTATTGTCCTGCCTCCTCAGTCCTGTGGAATAGAGATGGGAAAGTAATTGACATCACCAGCCTTAAAGCAAGTTTCATTGTCCTGCATAGTATTGGGTAAAAAAGTGGCCAACCTGCAGCATGGCATAGGAGGGACCAAAGAGCGGGACACAGTTTCACACAGACCCCCCTGTGGCTCAGTAGTGAAGTGACTATTTTGCACTGGATGAACTGTTTTCCTCAATCAGCTGTCCCAGTTCTTTCTGACATATGAACAGCTGAAGAAATTGGATGCCTGACATGCTGAGCTGCATACTGAATTCTATTAATGTACTGTCCAAGTTTAGAGCAATGTGCAAGTTGTCTTGTGTATTTGCTCTTTATTGTCTGAGCTGCTGGCCAAAGGAAGAGGTCACTGCAAGACTGTTCAGTGAGAAGAACCTGGAAGTGATTTCAAGGCAAACTGGCTCCTGTAACCATGGCTTGTGTGGTTCAGTGGACATTGTACACTATTTTCTAGACTGAACCAAACATGGTGGAATACCCTCTGTCAGCTGTTTCACTGTTCTTGAATGAGAAGATCTGTAACGCTACTTTATGCTGTTGAGACTCATGCACAGTTTTTTATAAGAGGCAAAGAACAGGGTTTTTTCTTCTGTATATCTGTAGGGAAAGGAAAAAGATTTCTGTAAAGGAAAAACGATTTTTCTAAAAGATTGGCAGTACCAAGGAGCTGGGCTTTCTGTGCTTTCAGAAGTGTATACAATTTGAGTGTATAGGCTTAAAGCTTCTAATTAATTGGAAGTATCACAAGACATCTTTTCAGGCTTTCAGGTCAACAAATACCTACTGCAGTGCAAAATACCTACTGCAGTACAAAATCTGCTTCTGATTTTGGAGCTTTCCTGTGTTCTAAATCCTTAGTAATCTGCTGGGAATAATCCAGCTTCATTTGCAAGTGTGGCTGCTACAGTTGGCAGTTTTGCATAGCTTGAAGAAAGTTTTGGTTTTGGGTTTTTTCTCCCAATGTATCATCATGATTTTCAGCATAAGTGAATCTTCAAGATATTCGTATGTAAATTGCAAGTAGGAATGAAGTTCAAACAACTTCATGGCCATCTGCTGATCTTGCAGAGAAAGTTTGCATGCCTCTTTTGCTGGGAAGAACTACTTGTGCTGGTTACTGGCTGTTACTTGTCATCTGAAAGGTGCACTGAGCAGTTCAGTGTGTTATGCCTATGTGAAAAGAACTATCCTCTCCAAAGGTAAATCTTCTATAAAGACTGCTTTCCTTCTTTAAAAAGACACCCAAACTACTGAACACTTTCATATAACAAAAAGGCTGAAGTTGCTGTTACATGCAGGGAAATGCTTCATGCAGAAATCAACCACAGCTTTTACAAAACATTACCTTTAGGCTTAAGTGTGTATCAAAACTTCACAGCCTTTAAATAGTTACAATCTTATTAAATGCTGCTGTTTGATTCCAGGGAAGGGAATGGTGAGATGCAACTCAAATGATGAACCTTCTCTGTTTATAGCAGGTAGCAAAGCAGGATGCATAGGTTTGGATTTTTTGTGGCATTGTGTTAATCTTTTACACATTTTTCATAGTATGCTCCATTCCACTTAAAGAATTTTCATTGTGCTTTCAAAACTATTATAATCACTTATTACTAATTTTGAATTCATAAATGGATTTTTAAATGCACAAGGCACTTTCTTTCCTAAAGTCCAATGTTTTCTATATATATGAGTATGCTGATGTGCAGTGGTTTTCCTTACAACTGTTTCTCTACTTTCTGTGCTTTAATAGAAAGACTTGTAAATATTTTTGTACACCATATAAGCAAAGTGTATGTTTGACATTTTTAAGCTTATTAAAAGTGTTAAAATCATTATGTAATGACCTTGATCTGCTTTCAGTTTCTACGTTTCAAAGGGTGGGGCTCAAATACTTCAAGGTGATTACCAAAGGAAAACTGTTGCTGGCATTGAACTGTTTGGTGCTATTGGTTATTTAGCCAGGGTAGACTAAAGGTGCTGTAATTAAATTAAATTAATTCCTGTAACTTACTGGCTGAACAACATGCATTAACCATAGGATTTCATGATTCTTTGGCATATGTTAAATTGTAACACCATTTCCCACTCTGTTATGAAAACTGCATGGTCTGGAACAGATCAATCAGCTTAGTTTTGTGTAGCAACAAAATAAGTTTATTACACTTGTTACCGAAATGGATTTCTAGAGTTCAGGTGTGGTAGGACAAGTGTTATGGACCAGCTCGGAGGGGTTGAGGAATATGCCAGTTTGGAGTGACAGGGCAGGAGTGCATTGTATCAGTTAATCTTGGGACAGGTGGACAAGATGAACTGAAATTAACGGCTTAGTGCCAAAGGCATCCAAACAGTGAAGCAGGAGTTCCGGATCTCAGCTGGAGGTGACTACCGCAGTGAAGACCATGAGCTATTTTCAAGCTCTTAAATTCTGATGTACCTTAGGATTTAGTGTGTAATGATAAAACATATGAGTTTACAAAAGATAACAGCAAACCAAGGATAATGGAAGATGTTTCTGAAGTGAATTGAATTCTGCAGGCATGCATGTCCTGATGCATGATGGAGAAAGCAGCTCTGGTTACAGGGTGATGGACAAAATGAATCCCATCATGAGGAAGTTGGGTGGTGATGTGTGTGCACTGTCTGTCTTTACCTACCCGCCCTGTATTGCCTCAGTGCTGTCCTGACCCTTGAGGGAGAGCCACTAGTGTGGGAAAGGGTGTGATGATTCCCTGCTGTGGGCTAGGGAAGTGCTGGAGCTCATGGAAGGGACAGGCAGACACAGGGGTGTCCTCTCAGTGGCAGGCAGTGGTTTGGCAGNTGTCCTGATGCATGATGGAGAAAGCAGCTCTGGTTACAGGGTGATGGACAAAATGAATCCCATCATGAGGAAGTTGGGTGGTGATGTGTGTGCACTGTCTGTCTTTACCTACCCGCCCTGTATTGCCTCAGTGCTGTCCTGACCCTTGAGGGAGAGCCACTAGTGTGGGAAAGGGTGTGATGATTCCCTGCTGTGGGCTAGGGAAGTGCTGGAGCTCATGGAAGGGACAGGCAGACACAGGGGTGTCCTCTCAGTGGCAGGCAGTGGTTTGGCAGCAGTCAAGGCAAATCTGACTGTGGAAGACTTGTCAGGAGGCCTTTAGTTGCCGTGTTAGATTAAACTGGATCAGTGGCACAGCTGCAGCAGCCAGACCCAGCTGTTACCACTAGTTTTTCCATGTGGCTGAGCAGAGGAAGAGCAGGGTGGCATGGAGGGAGGCACTGTAACCTCCAGGGTTGTCCTGTAGGCTCTCTGCCACCTTGGGAAAGAAGACTTCAGGGAAAGCAGGGAACGAGTCATCTGCCAGATTGCCCCCAGGTATCCCTGGTAGAGCCATGGGACATGGTGGTCCCTGCCTGGGAGCACTGCAGGGCTGCCTGTGCCTGGAGGTTCAACAAGATCAAGTGCCGGGTCCTGTACTTTGGCCAAAACAACCCCCTGCAGTGCTACAGGCTGGGAACAGAGTGGCTGGAAAGTGGCCCAGCAGAAAAGGGCCTGTGGGTGCTGATCGGCAGCTGGCTGAACATGAGCCAGCAGTGTGCCCAGGTGGCCAAAAAGGCCAATGGCATCCTGGCCTGGATCAGGAACAGTGTGGCCCATAGGACTAAGGAAATGATTGTCCCCCTGTACTTGGCACTGGTGAGGCTGCACCTTTAGTGCTGTGTTCAGTTCTGGGTCCCTCAATTCAGGAAGGACATTGAAGTTCTGCAGTGTGTTCGGAGAAGGGCAACAGAGCTGGTGAAGTGTCTGGAGCACAAGTTTTATGAGGAGCGGCTGAGGGAGCTGTGGGTGTTTAGCCTGGAGAAAAGGAGGCTCGGGGGAGACCTCATCACTCTCTAGAGCTGCCTGAAAGGAGGTTGTAGCCAGGTGGGGTTAGTCTCGTCTCCCAGGTGACAGGATGAGATGACAGAGACTTAAGCTGCGCCAGGGGAGATTTAGGTTGGACATTACAAAGCATTTTCTCAGAGAAAGGGCGATTAGCCATGGGAATGGCTCCCCAGGTAGGTGGTGGAGTCACCGTCCCTGGAGGTGTTTTGGACGTGGCACTTAGTGCCATGTTCTGGTTGACACAGTGGTGTTCGGCCAAAGGTTGCACTCGACGATCTCAGAGGGCTTTTCCAAGATTTTTTTTGATCCTCTGATCCTGCGGATCGACCCGGGCGCACGGTGTTGCCGAAGCCGCCCGCAGTCCTCCCAGCCACCAGGGGGCGCCATGCTGGCCGGCC
>VYXB01007040.1:691747-741643 GCA_013397135.1 Pachyramphus minor
GAACCTGCCGGTGCCGCCCGAGGTGAGGCGGCAGCGCCGCCCGGCCCGGGGGGATGGCGAGAGGGCGGGAGCGGCCGCGGTGCCACGTCGCCAGGAGGGCGGCGGTGAGGGCCCTGCCCAGCCCGGCCGGCCAGGCCTGCGGGGCCGCCGCGCCCCGGGGTTCAGGAACTCAGAAGCGCTTTGCGTTCTGAATTGTCCCGGCAATTGCAATTGCTTCCTCCCTCGGGAGGGCTCGGTTTTCCTGCTGCCTTCCAGAGGCGCCTCGTGCCTACCGCCTGCCCTGGCTTGCAGGGTTTGTAGGCAGCGGTGGCAGCTTTCCCCTGAGCATCCCTGAGCCTGCCCTCGCTGCTTCCCTCAGTTCATCGAAGTTTATCCTCTTGAAATTGAGAGCTTTAGTCGTGGAGTTCTTTTGGTCCTCTTAGTTTGAGCCTCATCAATGCATAGCAGGTGGTGCCAGTGTTATTTCCTGGTACGACTTGCAGACGATCCAAGAGGGTGTAAAGCCAGGAACAGCAGTAAAAAGCTTAACAGTTTGTCAACACCATAGAGGATGTGGTCTCCCGCGCAGTTATGGAATACTGAACTCTGACAAAGTGATTATTTGTGGATACTCCCTTGTCCACAAAGGGAAGTGGAATGGAATGTTTGCATTCCTTAGCTGCACTTTTCATGAGAGGCTTTGTATTTGATACATTTGATATGTCATTACAATGTGAGCAGGATCGTAGCACAAGATGCAGTGCCATACAATCAAGAAAGTTGGCTCTCAGCAAGTGTGAGAAAGCTCAAAAGAGCAAAGGGGGAGTGTAAAGCAATTCCTTCCAGAAATGCAGCTGTTTCGTGTCATTCTTCCTGATTTATTTCCTTGTGTAATTGTGTGCAAAAAGTAAATATTGGCAGGCATCCAAAATGATTGTAGCAGGATGTGCTGCTGTCACAGGATGTTCTTAAGGATCTAAACCAGCTTTGCAAAAGGGCAGGTACTGTATTTGCAAGACAGGACAATGGTGATGCCAAGAGATCAAGTTCTTCAGTGGATGGGGACAGTGGCATCTCAGCTATTCTGGAAAATCAGGGTCTGATGGACTTGTCTGTTTCTTAGTAGTAGACATGAGAGAAACCCTGGCTCCATTGCTTGGGTCCTGCCTGTTTTAGAAGGCAGGGAAGAGAGGTGTGTCGAAGTTGAACAACATACAGCAATCTGTCATTTCTCACATAGTTGAAATCCTGATTGTTCTTTCTTTGTTGGACTAATATTGTCAGGCAGTGAATATTTTACTAAGCAAGTTGTTTTCTAGAGAGATACCAATTTGTATTTTAAGTAGTGTTTTCTGTTTTTACATTACTGATGTTCTCAGCAGTAGAAAACATCCAGCTCATCATGCTATGTAAAGAGGCTAATACATTAAGTAAGTATATATGACAGTATTTGTCTTCTTGAACTTCTTCCATGTAAGCTAATTAATAGTCTCTGGTCATAATTAAATACAATTTATCTCAAGTTACTTTTTTTCCATATTTTTCTCACTTAAACAAAATAATTGTGTCTGAAAAATAATTCCCATTCAGCAGAGCTATTCCTTGTCTTCTGAATGAATTCTGGCAGTGTTAAGTCTTGAATTGTCCTTGAGCAAGAAAATCTGTTAATTCCTGTGCAATGGTGTTGCCATGTATCATAGACAACAGGTGTTTTTTTTGCTTCTGTGTCAGTTCTGAGTTCTTGTGCTCTCAGATACTTTTGTAGTGCATCTCTCTGGGTTAGAACCAGTTATACTGGAAAATAAAGTGTAGCTTATCAATGTCAGATACATGTACCTTCAGTTTCTGTTCTTACACAAACATGTACTTACTTAAAATGCTGTACAGTGTTTTCTGACTTTAACTTGAAATAAAATTGTTGGGTGTTTCTGAATGAATAGGTGGTGTAGTTGTTGGTGTAGTGGTTGGACTCGATGATCCTAGAGATCTTTTCTAGCCTTACTAATTCCATAATTCATTGATAGATAAATGTCCATTGCATTTGTTGCTTCAAAAGTAGGTGCCTGTAATTTTCTCATCTTGTTGGCTTGGATTGTGTTGTAGTTGAGCTGCATATACTAATTCTCTGTGACTTCTCTAACTAAAGCTTTTGGGGTTTTGTGAGCAGCTTCCAATTGAGGATTTGTGCAGCCTGACATCCCAGTCCCTACCTGTTATGCTGACGGCTGCAGTGCCAGAATCCACAGAGGATGTCCTTTTGAAAGGATTTGCAGCACTGGGGATGGAGGATGAAAGAATTGAAACAGCACAGCAGGTAAGTGATGCTGAATAACCTCCAAGATGCCGTAATCTTCAGGGAATTATGTTAGTTTCTGTGTGTCTCACCTAGCTTTTGGTGGGTTTGCTAAATTTTTGGGCTGTTTTCCAGAAGCATAAGGGGGAACGTGGGGGGAAAAACTGTTAAAGTCTCAGCTCTTAAGTGACAGATACTTTTCATACTTGGAGTAGAGTCCTATGTGAGAGTAAGATACCCCTTCAGTAAGGTGGTGTTGCTCTTAATGTAGAAGAATGTCCTGCCCCCCTCCCCACTTTCTAGTGTGACATCCTTGTTCTTGTGCAAATAAAACCAGATGAAATTCAGTCTTTCGCATTTTAATTTAGTGAAAGCATAGAATAGAATGTTTCAGTTAGAAGGGACCTACAGTGAGGCATTTGTTTCCTTTATTAATAATTGAGTTCTGAAACAGCTCTGTTTTTAAGAAAAGGTCATTTTCATTTCATAGATCATAGATTGGATTTTTTTTTAAACTGATTGCATGTGATATCTATATTGTTCACACCATGAAATCTCTTCTAGTTCTTCTCCTGGTTTGCTCAGGTGCAAACTCAGATGGATCAAGATGATGGTGCCAAGTATAGGTACGTATTCTTCCTCAGTTCCTTTCACTATAAGCAGTTCAAACCTTGAAGGACTTCACCTTGTCCATTGATGTTAGCATGTGTTCAGATTCAGCTGGCAGGGAATGGGGGAATGTGTTGGAGCAGCTGAAGCCTTCCAAGATAGTTTGCCTCAATCCCATCCTGAAGGCCATTGCCCTTGTGGCAGAGTAGTTAAAGGGGACACAGATTTCCTTCTGAACTGCCCAGTATATTAAGACAGATGGAGATAAGTTTCGGGTTATAGACAGGACTGTAGACAAATGCAGTCTAAGAGTTTTCCCGTGCTTTTTCAACTGCTGCTGCCATTGGAATGGCATCCTCTGAGGGTGAGACTGTGTAAGCAGATGTGGCTGGTAGTCATTTCTGCTCTCACCATTTGGCTCACCAGTGACTATCACTGTGATCCTGTATCTGCATTCCCTGCATTCCTTGACACTTTGCTCAACTTCATTTTGGAGGCTTGTCATTCTCTTCTGTTTTTGCCTAACTGACTTTCCCACCAGGCTCAAAGGAACCTCTTACCACTGACTTTGATATTTACTCCTTGAGAGTCTGAAGTACAACTGAATGGCTTAACTAAATCTGCTGATGGCTTGTTTGGAAACTGGCTTGTGTTTTGAGACTTTACAAACTTGCCCTTAGTTGCAAAGAGGTGCTCCTTTATTTCCTCTTTTGTTTTTTTTTTTCTCTGCTTTTCTTTGGGCTGTTTCTTCTTCTTTTGCTCTGACGTTTGAGGAGACATGACTTTTCTTAAAAGAGGGTTAGGCATATACTAAGCCCGTGATCAGATCATGAAGAACCTAATAAGAGTAATGGCCTTGCACTTTGTCAGTTGACCCATTCTTAGTAGGGCACATGAGTGTGTAGGTGTGCCATGGATGCACAAGGGTTGTAGGGTGGTCAACATGTGACTGCAGGAGACCAGGGGGTCAGGAGGAAAGAAAGTTCTTTGCCTGTTGTACGCTAAAGGGGTACATAGTAAAAGAGCACATGGATACAGAGAATTGTTTTACTTGCAACTTTGTATGTAGTAACATAGAGGGCAGAATTTTTAGCTGACATCCAGGAGTAACTCAGTTAAAATGATGCTTCAGTTAAGCAGATTGCTTGACATGATATTTAGTGATCATCTAGAGTTTTTATCTGCATTGAGCCTTAGACAAATTTGGTGACATTAGACACCAGATCTGTTTCATCTAAGCCTCTTTCGGTCCTCACAATAAGTTTTGAATCCTCTGCATAATTTCAGCTACTTTAAGAGAGAACAAGTAATTTCTAAATGAAAACTGAAAATTTTGTAGAAGAGACCCAAATTAACACCCTTTTTGGAAGTAAGGCAGGTAGAATTTGGCTTCTAACACTAGCATACACTACTGTGCTAAAAACCTGTGTTTGTGCTGTCCACTTAGACAATATTCACATTGCTGTGGTGCAAGCTGCTGCTTTCTAGGTATGCTTGCTGTAAGGAGTGTCAGGGAGATGGAGGTACTGCAGTGGCTATTCCAAACCCTTCAGCTCTGTTATTGCTGCAGTTCATGGAATGTCTGCTTATTGTGCACTCTTGTTTGATGCAAGTGATCTTTTATTCCAAGAGATGGAAAGGTGGTGGCAGTGTCCCTGCAGGCAGCTGAATTTGCAAATACAGAAAGGGAAATATTACTTTTGTTATCTGTTGATTCTCTCTTTCTAGACAGATGAGGGATTACTTGTCTGGCTTTCAGGAGCAGTGTGATGCTATCTTGGATGATGTGAATAGTGCCCTTCAGCACCTGGAGTCACTGCAAAAACAGTATCTTTTTGTGTCCACAAAGACAGGAACTCTACATGAGGCCTGCGAACAGCTTTTGAAAGAGCAGGTAATCTTTGATGGGAGGATTACTGGAAACTTAAAAGATATCTTAAACAAAAGTTTTTTTTTTCTCAGGCTGAAAAAACTTGTGAACTGTGATTACAATCCTTCTATTTGCTTTAGACCTCATTTTTTGGGCGTGCTTCACCTGTAGCTAGGGTGTCAGGCTCTGCAGTAAAATGTTCAGTATGTGTCAATATATGCTTTAATCAAGAAAGATAGCTAGCTGAGGGCAGCTTTTTTAACTGATGCCTGACAAGTGCAAACTGTATGGAGGTTAACTTACAGAAGTGTTATGTAAGAATCACTTACAGAAGTATTTTGAGCTGGTTATCACAAGGAGAAATATCTTTTAACGTTGCGAGCTTATTTCCCAGATACTTTCGTTCTCCTCATGAACTGCTCCAACGGTGATATAATGAATGTGTGTTTTTAGTAAGACTGGTTAAGGGAGAACTTTTTTTAAGGCTTCAATCTTGAAATGCAGGATTTCTACTATTCTCTTTAATACCAATGGCAGCATTGCTCTTTGTATGTAATAGTGCCTGTGGAATACTGACAAACCTGTAGAATGTATTTTTTTAAATACACTACTGAGAGTAATGTGTCATTCTCTGGTAAGAGAGAGCAAGAGAGCACTGCTGTATTCTGCATATTTTGTTGTACTTAATTAGTTGCAAGTTATCTAGGACTGTTTAACAGTGATGTGTGCTGAGAGCTGAAAGACAAGTTGAATAATTTTATATGTATATTTTTAGATATATAAAAATATATATTTAAGCTACTTGCTAGGATACTGATATTCTTTTATTCGTTGTTTTTTAATAGTCAGAACTTGTTGACCTGGCTGAAAACATTCAGCAGAAACTTTCTTACTTTAATGAGCTGGAAAACATAAACACTGTAAGTAACATTTTACCAATCTTTTGAACTTTGTTGCCAACAATGAGGTTCTTGGATTCCTTACAATGACACTTTGTCTTGTTTTCCAAAGAAATTGAATTCCCCTACGCTGTCCGTGAACAGTGAAGGATTCATTCCCATGCTGGCTAAGCTTGATGATTGTATTGCATATATTTCATCGCATGTAAGTAATTCTCTATTAGTTTCAGCTAAATCTTCCAAACTGTGTTTGTACTATTTTTGTGGGGTTTTTCCTATAAAATGTTCCCTTTGCCAAATACACTAAGAAGTCAAATATGGTTTACAAATAGTTTATAAACTTAGAAAATTTTTACTGAATATGCTTATTATCCCATTTAATTTTTATAAAATATTGGTTGTAGTTGGTACAATCTAGCATTTCCAGCTAGTTATAAGAGTATATGGAGTTTTGATAAATTTTTGACTCTTACTGTTTCTATTTAAAACTGTTTTTTTTTTTATTTCTTTCAGCCAAATTTTAAAGACTATCCTGTATATTTGAACAAGTTTAAACAATGCCTTTCTAAAGCTATGCACCTTATCAAGACATACACTGTGAATACACTACAGAACCTCACAAGCCAGTTAATGAAAAGGGTAAGAGTGAATCAGGAAGTGGTAACTTGAGCTGTACTGAAATGTGTATTGTAACACTATACAGTGTTTTCTTCTCTTTTTAAAAATATTTTAAGGGTGGAAGGTGTCAGCAGGTTTTTGTGAAAATAGGTCAGTGCTACGGTGTTTGTGTAGGTTGTCCAATTTTCAGCCAAAAATAGCAAAGACCTAGTGATCCAAAAGATTTCAAAATGGTAATAATTAAAAGATCATGGAATTTGAAGGTGAAGTAGCTGAATTGAGGTAGGTGAGCAGTAACCTTAGTGAAGGCCAGGGATGGATAAATGGCTGTGTTAGAGCAGGAACAGCCAGCTGGCCAGACAGATTGCTTCCCTGGACCAGCTTGTTCACTGTAGCTCCGAGTCAGCTGCAGTGCACATTGCTGTCTGTGTTGCCAAAAGGGAAAGGTGCACAAGAGAAATAGGGACCGTAGGGGTCTGTTCTGGAGATGAATTGCTTTGGAGACAGAGACAGGTTGCAGGGAATACTTGGAGAAAGTATACCAGAGCTGGGTGCTGTAGGTTGAGAATTGTTAAAGCACAACTCTGAGTTTGTGCCATGATCATTTCAGTATTATATTCCAGTAATTTTTTTGTGTGCTCTTGGTTATCTAAATATTTCTTTTTTTTCTGCAGTGATCTGTGTGGCTGCAGAGAACAACTGTGACAGGTTCCTACTAGTTTTGCCAGTGTCTTTTATTTTGCTTTAAAATGTTGACTAGTGTTCCAGGGAAAAGTTAGGTGTTTTCTCTTACTCACTCCAGTGAGATTTACGCATAAAGGTGAGTAGGGAGGTTTTTTGGTTTCATTAAAGTGTTGGTAGTCATGTACTACAATATTTTGGCAGAGGAGAAAGGAGAGAGGAATGTCTCTTTCTACCCACTTTGATTCTTCAAATAATTGTCGTGTGCCTTGTGCTCAGTCCCATTACAGGCAAACTTGGTGTCCTGAGGGATAACCAGTGAGATTGCAAGATGCTAGAATTGAGAACTGACAGACCTAGAAGAACGGGATTTTAGACAGTGTTCATGCAAACTTGCAAAAGAATACTCCTGGAGTGAAGATCTTGGTTAACTAGCATTGAACATCTTTCATGTTTGGTACAAAACTTGATTTTATTATTAAAAAAAAAGTATCACAGCTTGGTTTGATGCCAATGGATTGCTGTGACTGAGCTGAATTTAAAGAGAATTGAACATCTCTGATAAGAAGCATGTTTACAGAAAGACGTGTGTAACAGGATTTCTGGATTTGAATTGCTGCTTAGGAGTTTTAAGTCAGGAAGGGTACCTCTTGTACGAGTCAGATGACCTCTGTCTTCTCACGTACATGGGGACTTTGTGGATGTTCTGCATATTTCTCTGAAACACCCAGTGCCTGCTTCTGCTAGAAGTGCAGTACTGAAACAGTCTTTTTTTGGTGAGATTTCCCATTGCAACAAAACAAGAGGTCTTGTCAAGGCTGGAAAGGGACTGATGAGATCTGGATGTTCTTTGTTGTTACTCACACAGGAGTGTTTGGGGATTTTGGTCTGTGTTTGTAAATGGGTGATCAGGTTGCTCACAGGGATGACAGTAGGAGGTGGGAAAGATGGAAGTGTTTTCCTGTCCCCATGTTTCAAAAGGCAACCATTTGCTTTTCTGTATGTCATCAGTGGGGAGAAGGGGAAGAAAACTTCTTCAGTGGCTAAATTGGGTCTCACCTCTGCTTCATTAGTGCTAGAATTTTTCTAAGTTCAAGCTCTGCCCAGCTGGGCTGGAGACTTGCAGGGAGCTGCCTGATCACTTGATATGCCAGTTGGAGCTTGAATGCTTATCTACCCTGGGACTGGCAGGTAAAAGGGAAATTCTGTTCCACTGTACTACAACAGGGTAAGGACCAACAATCAGTGCTACTGTGGCAGACCCAGGGCAAATTGGTGTCTCTAATGGAGAATGTCATAATTACTGAAAATCTTACTTTTGCTGTAGAGGCTGTTGGTTGAAACTTTTGTTTTGGGTTTTGTTCTTCCGTCTGACTTTGAGTTCTGAAGCCAGCATGCCTTTCCTGTTGGGAGGTGGGAAAGAGCTGTTCCACTGGTAGTATAAGCATAAAGAATCAAGGCCCTGTTTTAGAGCTTAATTATCTTGACCATTATATACTAGAAGCCAAATATAGTAGTTTGCTGTCTAACCAATTACTCATTTCTTCTTTCAGGATCCTTCAGCTGTGCCAAATTCTGACAATGCCTTCACGCTATTTTATGTAAAATTCAGAGCAGCTGCTCCCAAAGTCAGAGTAAGTAGGCTGGTAGCTAACTTTTGAAAAGAAACTTATGAAAATGGGGTTAGAATTTATTAGTGTGAATGCTACGATTGCATATTGTGAGAGTGTGAATATCCAAAGATTGTATAATTTGTCCAATGAAAACCAATCATTTTTCCAATTATTACAGAAAAATAATGCACTAATAATACTTCTTCCTTCTTTTTTTTTGAGTAGACTCTAATTGAACAAGTAGAGCAAAGATCTGAAAAAATGCCAGAGTGAGTATGTCTACATAATTTGTCTTCAACAATTTTAAGTTTTGAAAATGCTTACTTTTAATTACTGTTTAACACATTATTAATTTAAAAGAAAGTTTTAAAAATCAAAATTATATAGACTTAAAAGAGGGTATTAGAATGGATTTTATGTGTACCAGAAAATGATCTTCAGGATGCAGCTACTGTTCTAATTTCTTGGATAGGTATCAACAAGTTCTCAATGAAATCCATCAATGTTACCTCGACCAGAGGGAGCTCTTGCTTGGTCCAAGTATCGCGAGCACTGTTACAGAATTAACCAGTCAGAACAACAGAGATCATTGTGCTCTGGTAGGTAAAGTGGTCTTGTGTTATGTGGTTTATGTTAACATTTTAATCACCTGTATCCCAAGTAAAATGTACTTACTTAATTCAATCATTTACATGCAAAATTGTTGCTGTTGTCTGTGGTTTTTGAATAATTAAAATTTTATTAATATTTTCAAGCAGTACATGTTTTGTTTCTGTACAAACTCCATCCTGTTACAAACCTCACAAAGGGGAGACGATTAAAAAAAAAAAAAAGGCATAAAATGTGGGTACTTCAATTTCAGAAACAAAAAAGGGACAGAAGTTGTACAATGAGCTTTTATTTGTCTAGTAACATCTTTTCAGTCCATAGTTTCAGAGTCCATCTCTAAACTAATTTTGAATTTTACAAAGCTTCAATTTAATCATAGCTATAATAATAATAATAATAACACAATATATGATATATAGTTATAATACAGGTAATATCTCTTGTAATACTGATGCAAGACAAATAATTTAATAATCAAGTATTGGTATTTCTGTGAATACAGGTACGAAGTGGTTGTGCCTTTATGGTCCATGTATGCCAGGATGAACACCAGCTTTACAATGAGTTCTTCACAAAACCAACACCAAAACTGGAGTAGGTGGTACATGCTGGTTTTGTTTTACTGCATGTTGTCTTTATTTAGTATGCTGTGATTGATCCTTCTATGGGCCATTCACTTAAGAGTTGGACTTGGTGACCCTTGTGGATCCCTTCCAACTCAGAGTATTCTGTCAAATCTGTGAATATAGCAGAGAATATTATATGGCAGATAGGACTGTGTTGAAGTGGTTTGGTAAGAACCAGCAAGAAAGAAAAAACGACTTAATCACGTTATGCATCAGAAGTTGTTTCCTTTTTCTTCAAGTAAAGCTAATAGTTTGCATTCTCCATAATCTGTGCAAGTGCTCCATAGATGGTCTGAAAGAGATAAAGACACTCAGCTACTTTGAAAATAGCTACAGAAGTTTGCAGTGCTACAGCTCTCAGCTGTTTTTGTACATCCTCTATGCCAATGGTTTGCACAGCCAGTTGCAGAAGTACTTTTTATTTGCTTCAGTGAAAAATTAAGCTGATGAACTCCAGCTACTTTTCATCAAGGATTTAGTTAGTGAGCTGCCCTTACTGTCAGAGAATATTTGCATGTTGCCTGTGGATGGGCTGAATTGAAGGCAGGGTAGTGAATGCCTGAGTGCCTGTGTCTGCTCTGCCTAGATCTGGAAGAGGGATGGGTTGTTGCTGCACATAGTAGTTGCATTATAAAAGTATTGTAAGTTTTTTACAACACAGCTGCAATATTAGAACAATTGAATAGATTACACCCCTTCTGCAATTTCCTGGTATGTTTTAGTAATGATACTTAATTTTGAAATTTGTGTTGGTCATGTTCCTTTACTGTGAATTTAATAAATCACATATTTCTATTAATATAACCGAGACACTAGTTTTGAGTGTTATAATGTCTTAAATTGAGTGCAGTTTGAGTTGAATAAGTGTGCAACCTGGAAAAAATATTACCTACTACCCTACCCATCCTCTAAAGGTGTAAAGGAAAACCAAGCCACGTAAAGCCTCACTAGAGATAAGCCACAGTGCCAGAGTTAGTACCAGTCTCTCTCTTTCCTGAGACATTGGTCTCATGTGGGACATGCTCAGAATTTGAGTTGACCTAACTAAATTGGCTTAAGAGTTTAGCTCTCTCAGTCCAAATCCTGGAGTAAATATCCCTAATTGAAATGAGTATAAAATGTTCAGACAGAAATTTCATCACTAGGTGCTATTCACATCAAGTATGAGAATAGACTTCTGATTATTTTTTAATCTTGGTGGAAAGTAGTTACCTCATTTCCTAAGAACTTGCTTCCCCTTTTTTGCCCTCATCTTAATAAAGTACTTTAAGAAAAACATTTCAAATAGTAACTACTTAATTAGGTTTCTCTTAGCATAATAAATAGCCTCTTTGTTTTTTTCTGAAGTGCTGAGGTGCTCTGAAGACATAACAGCCGGGTGTCTATGTACAGATAAAAGAGTTTACCAAAAATCTAGCCAAGACTAGAAATCTGAGATTGAGTGTTGTATTTAATAGTAGGGCTGGTGAAACTTTCTCCTTTGTTTCTGCTTTTAAGTGGAGAGTTACTGTTTTACCAAGTTGCTTGTAATGCTATGGAATGCAAAAGAAGAGACATTCAAAATGTTTCTTATGTGCATATTCTTTTGTGAGCATTTTTGTTCCCTCTCTGAGAGGAACAGAAGTGTCCTTGTCCTATTGACAGACATTCTTTGTGAATTTAAAAAAAAAATTCAATAAATTCAACGTCTTTATCACACCATAAATATTTAAATACTCTTGGTGTTTATATTTCCAAGTCTACCTGGGGATTTACTTGAATTTTCAACTACTGGCAATTGCATTATTGCTTAATCTGTGATTAGTGAAGGGAGCAATGAGAATAGCAAAAATGTCTAGAGTGGGTGCTACTGGTGTTTTAACCAAGATATGAATCACTTTGGACTTGAAAGAAAAAAGAAATTGAAGTGGGATTTCTGGTGTTTCATATTGCATTGATATCGTAACTTCAGTTAGATTGAAAGCGTGCTCTGCAGTGTTGGGAGTTGTTACAGAACACGTTACCAAGCTCTCCTCCTGCATCCCTTTTCATGTCCTCCTGCTTCTAATAAACAATATATTGAGTGCTTGAAATCAGATGAATCGTTTCTCAAGGGGAAATTGGAATTAGGATTCTGAGCTTAGCAGGAGCATTTCTTCACACAGAAGCCAAGTAAACCAGTTTGCAGTATATTTCCTTTGTGACAGGTTGAGTTGTTGGTTGGTGTGTATGGGGTCTTGTTTGTATATTTGGAGTTTTTTTAATTTTATTTCAAAATTAATTGAAATATGTACCACCATTTTAAAGCAGTTGTTATCCCACATATTTTAAAAGACTGTAGAAAATAATGGGTTTGTGTTTTAAACAGTCCTTTCTAAAGTCTTCTATGGCACTGTGTTGCTTTATTTTCTCACCCTCCTTTCAAAAATCTTTGCCACAAAAATCGTCTGTGCTTATGATAAAATTTTGGTTTGGTATTGTGGGATCCTGAAAGGATTTTGCTTTGTTTTATTTTTACTTCATAGCGAACTCTTGGAGAAGTTGTGTCTTTCATTGTATGATGTCCTGAGGCCAATGATCATCCATGTCATTCACTTAGAGACGCTTTCTGAACTCTGCGGGATTCTCAAAAATGAGATGCTTGAAGATCATGTACAGAACAATGGTAACTCACAGATGGAAGCTAATTGTTTTTAAGTGTCTTCTTAATTGATGAAATTACTTAATTACATAGGCAAAAAAATTCATAGATGTTTTTTTCTTTCTAGTGTATCTTATTTCTAGTGTATCTCATTTTTGACATGTTTATGTAAAATGAATTATGTTTTTTCATTTATAGTAAAGGTCTGTGTTTAGGGGTCTGTGTATAGCATCATTTAAATTATCATACTGATGTTAGTCCTGTTTTATATAGACTGTACAAATGCAAGCAAGCATGCACCCAGTGCATATGCAGGATTGATTTAAATTAACTTTTCAAATTAATGAATTGCTTCACTTGGCCCTGCTAATGCATCATCCATGTAGAGCTTTCTGCATAATGATGATAAAACAAAGGAATGCAAACTGATTTGTTTTTAAATTCTCCTTGATGTCATGTTTCCCAGACTAGAAATTGTAACTTCAGCAGAGGAATTAAGTAGCTGGTGTAGATTTTGGGGTTGTTTAAGTGTTCAGAGCTTAAAGTCTCATAGGAGTGATCTTACCTGCTATTAAGATGACCAGTGCATAATGGAATCCTTTCATGGTCTTACACTTGCACCTGGCAATAAACAGAATTCATATTGATATATCACACAGTGTTGCTGAAGCTGTGCCAATAGTAATGAAGAACTGCTTACTTTCCTGAAAGTATAATTGTAACACTGTTGGGAATGAGGAAAAACTTGCTGACATAATCTTTTGGCTAATCTTAAGAATTGTCTTCATACTATATACATTTGGGCTTCTACAATAATTCTTAAGTTGGATGTGAGCTGCTTTGGATCATCTGTTCTAGTAGGTAGCTGAGTTATCAGCTCCCAACAGTCACACCACAGGCATTGGCTGTGATAGAACCAAAGCCATGTTGCTTTGTTTTTCTCACCAAAATGCCACTTAACATACCCATGTCTCAAATAATTAGAATGCTTAATTCTGACAAGGCCTCTGATGTAATCAGTGTGAAGTTGAATTTTCATAGTATAGTGAAAATTTGGGGAGCTGAAGCAACTGCATCATGGAGTTCAGTAATTCCTTGTCTGTCACAAGTTTGTCTGCGTGCTGCTGTTCCAAAAATAGTCTGACTTCATCTGCAGCAGGCAGGTTTTTGACAGTTCTATATGTGATATTTTAAACTTTTGTTTCTATTAACCTGTTTTGTGATTATCAAATTTGTGCCTTTCTTTCTCCTTGTCAGCTGAACAACTGGGTGCGTTTGCAGCTGGTGTCAAGCAGATGTTAGAAGACGTACAAGAGCGTCTTGTCTATAGGACACATATTTACATTCAGACTGATATCACAGGCTACAAGCCTGCTCCGGGTGATCTCGCTTATCCTGACAAGCTGGAAATGATGGAGGTATAGCATGAGCTTTTTTATTGTCCTTGATTGGTTTTCTTTTCATATGCAGTGTACACAATTCTGCAGTACAGGGCTTTGCAGCCAGGGTTTTCCAGTTCTTAGGTGTATTTAGTATTACTGGTGTTATCAAGTTGGCACCTGATTAAATATGACCCTAAAATTTTTATTTACATTCATAAGTAGTAGGTATTACTGGTGTATTTACTGATTGAGCTGGAGTTGAAGAGTAGCTTTAGACAGTCACTGCTGCAAGTTTGATTTCAGAATTACTGGTCAACTACTGTTTGGTAGGCATATGTGCACACTTGTTCAGGCAGTGTAAGGGAAGCCTTGCGTGCAACTTCAGATAATTTAAGATGTCAGCAACAATTTCCAGTAGCCTTTTTCAGGTTCTTATCAGTATTAACCATTTTTTTAGTAATTCCAAGACCTTTGAGTCAACGTTCCCATTGAAATGGATGAAACTAATTCTTCTTACTTTAAAAGGTTAATACTCTATTGATGAAAGATTTCAAAATGAAATCTAACAGAAAATCTAACAGAAAACTAATAGAAATAAAAACATGGCCAGTGAGAAACTTGAAATTAGTTTTTGACTAGAGCAAATGCATTTGATATGCAATTGAAGGATAGCATTGCATGGGAGCAGTAAAGCACAGTAAAGATTCCCACCCCAGGTAATGGTTGCCCTTCACTTTATAGCAAGAGGCCCAAGCTGTCAAAGGATTGAGTTGACTGAGAACAGCAATTCCAGTGTGGACTGGCGAGATCCAGGTTTTATTGCTCTATTCTGCTTTCCATCTAGCTACTAGAATGGGTGGTGATGCTTAGAAAATCGTAAGACTTATTTCTAGCTGACCAGTTGGTAGAGAAGCTGTTGTTTGATTTGGAATCAGAGCATTACTTGTCTAAACACAGAAGCTTTACAGCTATCTATATCTATATATGTATTTATATATATAAGGAAGCAGTTCTTTACAGAGAGGGTAATCAGGCGCTGGAATGGGCTTCCCAGGGAGGTGGGGGGTTCTCCGTCCTTGGAGGTATTTAAGAAGAGACTGGATGTGGCACTCAGTGCCATAGTCTATTAACCATGGTTGTAGTGGATCAAGGGTTGGACTTGATGATCTCAGAGGTCCTTTCCAACCCATCTGATTCTATGATTCTGTGATTTTGCTGTGGGCTGAAAGAAATGAACGTTGTACCTCAGTTCTTGAGCTCAGTTGTGTTCAGTTCTTGAGCAAACAGACAAAACACTGTGAGAAACTTCTTAGCCGTGAACTTAACATTGCTATGACATTGTCTTTATACATGTCTAAAGCTTTTATTATGCTACAGTTTATGCTTTGGTGATTACAAGGGACATGCATAGGGTTTTAGGAAAGCATTTACAAACCCTAAAGCTAGTGAGTTTGTTGAATGCATGCTCTTTTGTACTGAAAGTTTAAGGACTAATAAGCATTTGAAGACAAAGCAAAAATAGTAATTGAGAAGTCCACCACACAAAATGTCTCTAAATGGAAACCCTCCATTCAGAACAACAAGGGATCAGAAGATTTACCAGTATAACTGTTAGGAGTGCACGTTCGTTTGGTTGGTTTGGGGTCTTTTATTATTTATTTATTGTGTTGCTAAAATTGTATGTATAAAATTGGATTACAAAAATTATTGTGAGACCTTTTTCATGTTAGCTTTAACTTCTCTAGGCAAGTAATGCAGCTACTTGGTCTATATGGGGCCTTATTTTCCAATACGAGTCCTATGGCCCTTCAGTTAGAAAGTTCATTCCAAACTGAGAAATTATGCTGCTCTTCATATGTCCTCATAAGACTCCAGTTTTTGCCTGGTTTGAGATTGCTTCTTGATTGCTTTTAAACCTCAAAACCTTGCTATTTTCTGTCTTAGTAAATTAATTATTAAAATGTTAAAAGCACAAGGCAGAAATATTTCTTGTGCTGTTCTGCTCAAATATTAATGCAGTTCTTTGCCCATTCTTGCTGCCTCTTGTTGCTTTGAAGCAGACCAAGTAGTGAAAAAGGTGAAAATGTGGAAATGTTGAGTAATGTTAGAGGAAAACTTTTGGCTGAACTCCTACAGGGAATAAACTAGAGAGTACTTTCAGGCCATCTGCACATATCGTTTATGGGAATAAAGACATCAAAAAAATTATCTGTATAAAATCCAAGTGAGTGTTGAATTGAGTTCCCCTATTTTGAGCTTCTCTTTCTAGGTAGCTTCATAGGTTATTATTGTTTAGAGATCAGTAAAAAAAAAAAGGAAAAATGGAAGGCACAGTGCTTCACACAGATCTGTGTAGTATTTGTGAATCTTAATTGACATTTCAAGGTTTCTGCCACTGTTTTGGAAACATCTGTCTATTTCTTCTAAATGTCTTTGAAATGCTGGGAGCTGAGTGTAGTTGACTTCTTTTGCAATTTAGTATGCTTTTCTCTGTTGTAACCAAAGCAGTGTAAGGCTGCTTGAATAAAGGAGAAAGGAATATTATAATGTTATTGTGTATCTTTCTTTGCAGCAAATTGCACAGAGTTTAAAAGAGGAACAGAAGAAGCTTCCATGTGAAGCTTCATTTTCAGATGTTCGGCTAGAAGATCCCGAGTCCTGCAGTTTAATTAAATCTGGTATGAAATATATCTCATATTGTCAGATTAATGCATAAAGCTCATTAACCATTCCAGAGAAACTTGCATGTATCTTAAAGGGTTATTTTCCTAGAGAAATTCAAAACAGATTTTGAGAGGTGAACTTGTCTCAAAGTTCTTAGCTTTTTACTTTTTATGAGAAGCAGTTTAATCTTGTTCTTTTGGTGGCATTTCTTTGTGTTTCCAGTGCAATCCATTATGTGAAGCAGCTACTTTTGCAGCCAACAGCATCTGTTGTACTTTGTATGAAACTGAGCTTTGGTATTCTCCATTGCAAAGCAGCCCTGCTATCAAGATGTTACTTGAGGATGCTTCTTAGTGTTAGCTGTGACTCACGTGTCTGTAAATTACAGTTCACTGGAATCAAATTCCATTAAATATGTTGGTTTTGATGCCAGTCATTTCAGTGTTACAGATTTCTAAATTATTGTCTAAGATCCATTAAGAATTTCTCCTTTTTTTAACCATTTTTCAGAATGGTACAACATTATTTTTACCAGCAGCATCTTTGTCATCTCCTTGTCAGTTGTTTCTCATATTGTTTTTGTTTATGTGGTATTTTCTTGCTTTTGGCTTGGAGGGCCTGCAAAGGTCTTTCTGGCTGTTTCTAGCTGAATTCCACAAAACCTATTGAGAATGGAGTTCATCTTATTTCAAGCCAGGTGTATGGAATTTGCAAGTCCTGTAAATCTCATGTACATTGAGGAAATGGAAGGAACGTATAAGGTGTAATTTCAAAATACGTGTCTAAGATAACTGGGATTATTTGCCCTTCAGAGGTGCCTCTCTCCCGTTTCAGTGCCTGCAGGAGTGGTTGAAGTGACGAATAAGTAGCCTAGGAACCTCAAACTGACAACTAAGGTCTTACAGGCTTTCCAGTTAATGTGACAATAAATTTATAGTTGCAAAAGGTAGAAAGATATTGCTGAATTATTTCAGACAATTTTCACACTGATCACATAAACACAACTGCTTTTTCCATCATCAGGTAAAACTTTAAACATTTTAGTTTTTTTCTAGTGGTTGCTAATGGAAATCAGAGTTCTGATCCTATTGGCTCAGCTGTTTCCCAGCTTGATTTAAGGACAAAATGAAAATAATACAGACTTCTCTCTGTCAGATGTTGTGAAAATCCATTTTGAGCATACAGAATTATTATGGAAGTTATTCAGGAGGAACACTTTTTTATGTTTGCAACAACCTTATGACAAAATTACTTTTTTGCCATTTTTGCAGTTATTAACATGATGTTTAAACCCTGTATTCTCTGCAACTGTTTAATTGATGTAGGATTATCCCCAGCAGAACAGAAAACAGGAAGTAAAATTAATGGGAAATTTTTTTCCCCTGACCAAAGGGGAAAAAACCACAGTTCCTGTAATTCTATGATCTCTAACCATTTTTTCCCTTTTTTCTCCTATGCTATTTTTTTCAGTAATTGTTTGATCATTTCAGCTGTTCAGCTGAGTAGGAGGTGTGTGACATTGGAGACATGCCTGTAAAAGTAATTCATTCAAAGGGGTCGAGCTGGGCCACCCCTGAAAGCAAATTCATGTCTTTTATAGCCATGTGCTCTATTCACATCAGAAATCCAGTACTGACCTGCTCAGAAGGAAAAAAAAATTAACCTGTTCGGGTAAAATAAGATGTCTTATTACTGTGTAGTCAGTGTGAGTGCAGTTGATATTACAGTCTGCTTTGTTGAAAGGACAGGTGAGCAAGCTTTTCATGTGTGTATTTTGCTTTTAAACAGGTTCAGCTGAATCCCTTAATCCCAGGCACCAGACCACAATCTCACCAGCAGATCTGCATGGAATGTGGTATCCTACTGTCAGAAGGACTCTAGTGTGTCTCTCCAAACTGTATAGATGTATAGACGTATGCAAACATTTCTTTATTTTTTTTAAATGAAGTTATGAAATGTATATAGCATCATGTCTAAATATTTTAATACAGACTAGGAATGGACAATTACTGGCCTCTTACCTCTTAGTCTTTTTGCTGCTATCTTTATGTAAAACAGGAGAACTGAAAAATGTAGGTCACCATTTTCAAGACAATGTTGTTCTTGCAGAATTAGAAAAGTGGCATTGATTTGTAGATCTATTGCTTTTACTATTACAGAAATAATTCAGTGTCTGATGTTCAGGATACCAAAGTTGAGGAGTGAATAGAACAAGAAAGAATAGAAAGTTCTGGGTCAATTATAGAGAATGATTTTATTGCTGAAATTACTGGGTGAATGTATTTCTTTGTGCTTTGCAGGACATCAGACAAGGTGATGTTTCTGGTCTTAAAAATGGTGACTCTACTACTTCTATATTTTGGAAATGTTCTCAAATTTTTTTTTGTGGCACATCTCTTCAAGTTCCAAAATGTAGGACACATTTCCATAGGTAAAGACAGTAGAAATCTCCATGTCTAACAGAAACAAAAGCAGTGTTTACTTAACACATATTTTGAGACTTGCCCATTAGAATCTCTTTTATTGTCTCTCACCTAATAGCATAAAAGGCTGATAAGTCTCTGAGGAAAATTTTCTGTATGTGTTGTATCTTTATTAGATACATACAGTGCATTTCAAAATACCTTTGATGGGTGTTATTTGAAACGACTACCAAGATGCTAGTGCTCAAAAAGGAGCTGGAAAATCTGAATGCTTTATTGCTTAAAATACCAGTCTCATTAAAGATAGATGAGTATTTGCCTTTGTTCTCAGCTAGACCCTTGGAGATGAGGTCGGCTTTGTGTTGTTTGCAAGGTGCATTTATAGCATGTCTGCACAGAGAATCATTTATTTTTCCCATGAGATATTTTAGCAGAACTGGTACCCCTTGCCCGCACCCTGTAGATAGGAGAAGTCATGAATGAAGTGGCGCTGGCAAGCCTTGGGGCAGCCTCAGGGCTGTCATGTGCTGCGTTTCCGTGCTGGTGGAGGCGAGCTGTGTTCCTACAGCTGGTTCACGTAGCGTAGTAGCAACTACCATGGCACATAGTTGCTGCAGCTTAGTGAGTTACTCCGTATCACCTGGGCCGTGGCAGCTGTCATGTTTGCTTACTAACCTATCACAAATGTGAGGTAATTTGAGTTTGCTTGAGGTTAAACTCATGTGAATGATCTTGCTGTCTGTTGCAGGTATAACTTGCACGCACAACACAGGTAGTTACCCTGGCACACAAAGTGTCTGGTCAGGTTACCCAGCAAACATCATTCGTGCTGGTAGCTCTGAGTGCGTGAGGTGTCACTCACCGTGTCACGCCCTGGGTGCCAATTCAGAGCTGGAGGGTAAGCAGGGAGTGCTCGAGAGTGCACCTGTATCCAGCCTGAGTGCTTGTAGCAATCTTTTGTGTCACGCCATCCTGTCTTACTGCACATACACAACGTGTCTGTAGCTTGTTGATCTGGAGGTTTTTATGCTGCTAAGCACATTGTTCACAAACTGCAACTCTTAAAATTCTGCCTAAGCTTTGTTAACACGTTTTTTTGTTGGTCTGATTTCCCGCAGAGGGCAGTGTTTCAGGGATTATCGCAAGAGGCCTTATCTGCCTGCATCCAGTCACTGCTGGGAGCTGCTGATTCCATCAGCAAAAACAAGGTAGTATGTTTTCCAAACTCCCTCCCCTCCACCCTGTGTGTATCTAAAGTCATGAAGCAGTTGTTCAGAATGGTATTGAAATCTTAGTCTAAACATGTTGCTCTGCCCCCAGAGACCTGATGGATTTGCCAGTTCTTAGTTATGGTTAATCTATTGCAAAGCAAAGATAATGATTCACATGTTAGCCTATCTGAAAATGGGAAATACAGGTCATAGCAATCATGTTTACAGGCTCATCTAACTCATGGAAATCCAACAAAGTGATGTCTAAAGAAGAATTTCTACTAGAGGACTGTGCTCCCTATATTTATTTTCACTGTAACTCTTTTTCTCTGCCTCCATTGTTTCTTTGAATTTTCAAAAATCTTTCTAACTGTTATATTCACTGGGAAAATTTTCTAAGTATTCTCTGCTTAGAACTGTATTATCACAAGGTCTGATGTGATGTGTTGCTCAGAATTCAATGCAGATTCATCAAGTCATTTTAACTTAAAGTCTTAGTTTAAGTAGTTGGAGTAAACTTTATTTTTTCCTGTCACAATTCCTTTAATACAAATACTGTAGTAATTTGGTAATTCTTAACAGCCTTCACTTAGCAGAACTGAATTTAAAAAAAAAATAAGAAGAAAAGTTTTAGTAGGCTAAAATTGTTGGATTTTTATAAGCAGTAAATTATTTAGTAATAAGAAGTTTTAGTTGTGAAGAGCTGTTTTGAAGTATTTGAGTGTCCTTTGAAAAATATCTGTTGAACATAATATCTTTAAAAAGAAATTCAAACTGCATTTCCTTTAGTTTGAGCAGATAACTATTGCCTATATAATTGATTCAGAATTCTGCAGTTAAATATCCATTCCAGTGCTGTGTTCAGCATTAACTTAGAAGTGTTACGGAGAATGAAACTTATCCTGCCGTGAACCGTAGATAGGTTGGCCCAGAACTAGGATCTGTACCACTTTGTTCTTGATGCATGTTAATTTAACATTATCTGGTGAAATCTTGCATGTAAGAATTAAAAAAACCAAAAAGCCAAAATCAAACAATTCAAGAAGCCCTCCCACCACTTACTTTTAATGAAATTTCTATTTGTTAAAACTGCATATTTAAATCTGATTTCTTCTTTACGGTTTTATGTAACATTATATCAAGGAAATTTCTCTTCCACCTTGCAAAAGCAAATTTGATTTCGTGAGTCCTCTTCCTTTTACCTCAATGAGCAATGGACTTCAAAGATTAAAACCAGCATGCGTTATAAACCACGTAGCTACAATAACAAGCAGTGCAAAACATCCTCTGGGTGGTGTGAACTTGGCCTTGTTTTATTCTTTCTATCTTTGCTGTACTGTTTAGAAATTAACTAAGCTTTGTGTTTAATGATATGAGAAAAATGCCTTGTAAGACCTTTGCAGAATAGCACACTTAATCAAGGTTATTACAGGAACATTAACTGTTTGCCTTTTTTTAGTCATCATAATGATTAAAACAAATTTAGAACCTCGTGTTTTTCAACTATAAATACATGAATTACATTAAATAATTCCTGGCTCTTAAGAAGAGTAAGTTTGTATCTTTCAAAGAGTGGATAGCTGTACTTAATGGGGACATTTAGTAATATGGCTGTATAATCTAATTCTTCTAAGAAATGTGAATAAAGTCTGCTTCTGTAGTGCAGTGTATTAGGAATAGTACGGAAGTGGGATTTGTTGATCCCAGAGTGTAGTTAATGGCACTACAGACTAATGGAAAAAACTTGTTAACTAATAAAAGCAGAAATGTTGAAACTTTGCTCTTCATCTAATTGTTTGGGGACTTTTTTACATGTAATGCATGTTCTTTCTCTTCTGCTGTAGACCCAGGTTGATGGACAACTTTTCTTAATAAAACACCTTTTGATTCTTCGTGAACAAATTGCTCCTTTCCACACTGATTTCACCATTAAGGAAATTTCCCTGGACCTTAAGAAAACTAGAGGTACTGAACAGTTGCTGGCTACAGAATGGGATGGGATTGTCCTCCCTTAATGTGCCAGCAAAAGTTCTGGGTTTATTTTATGTTCACTTGCAATGACCTATATGCTTTTTCTAATCTCTTGCTTTGTTCTTAGCTTCTCTGAAAAAAACCCCAAACCATTCTCTTACTCAGGGCAATTCAAGATGTATCTAACAGATTCTCTATTTTTGTATGAAATGTGTTTGTCTGCTTTTTGCTGCTGACCTAACTTATTTATCCAGTCCTTTTTAAGAACAGCTAAGTAACCTACGTTTCTATTGCACAGAGACGTCTTTTCCCTCTTCTGACCCTTTAAAGGAATATCTTTTGCCACTGCTGTTTAGCAGGTGAATTTAACAATACATAGTCAACTTTCATAGAACAAAGCAAGATTTCCTAGACATTTCTGTGAGGTTTTTGTTTTGGAAAGGTTTTCTTCTTTGGCAAGTTCAATAAACAATATTGTTTAATGGTATTATGTAGCAAGTGTGTTTGTTTTAGGAAGTGAAAATAGAAGTAGTGACCACGGCCATGGTTTTGAAATTGTACTACGGTTCCTTTGTAAAATGCAGGGAAAAAGCTCTCAATACAAAAGTGAACTGTTGTGCACTTTCCAACTTTATAAAGATAATGGGAAGAATTACTGGAAGCATGTAAAATTTCTCTCCTTCCATTCCAGAAGGGAAAGCTGAAGAAATAACTTCTTTCTCCTGCTATCTAATAAGCTGCTCTCTTAACTTTGAAGCAAGCAATTCTCACACTAACTATTTCACTTGTTGCACTTGAACATCAATGAAACCTCCTACCTGTTGAGTGGTTTCTAGTTGACTGGAGGTTAAAGGGCAAATATATCCTTTTGGTGTTTTGTCCTGGCTGGCACACAAGTTTGTTCTCCATTTTCATTTAATAGAATAAATTTTTGTGCCAGCCAGTGCTTTGCAGATGGTAGTGGTAAGTAATGGAAAACATTTTCTTTATGTTGGGTAGTGGCAGTGGTGTTGAAAAGATGTACATTGTGCTTAATTGTTAATGTAGTGTAGCACAGAACAGTAGGGCTTTTATATTTGGGATGTGTTGTAGAAGAAAAATAACTAATTAGCTAATAGGTTTACTGTGTTCTAGCCAAACTTTCTGCAGATATATTTAAGATTTAATTTGGAATTTATAGACAAAGGAATGCTATTTAATGTAAAAGACATGCTTTCGCCCAATTTTTTTTGTAGTAGTGTAAATGTAAGGTTCATGTAACTGAAATATGCAGTGGGAAAAGGGACTTCCTCACTGACTGGGTTATAGACTTCTAATCAAGAGCTTGGGCTGTCTTTGGAATTGGTGAAGTTTCTGGGGAATAATTCAGAGAACAAAAACAATCTTTCCCTGTGGTCTCCCTTAACTGCATAGGAGTGCAGATTCATAGTTCAATGCTAAACCTACATACCTATGTATCTGGTATTCCCTCTTGATTTAATGCCCTGTACAGTACTTTAGCTCTTATGTCTTGTTTCCCTTACATTGTTTTACACAGCAAGAAGGTCACAGAATTGCTTTTGAAAAACTAAAAAAGCAGATGGATGTGTAGGATGATAAATGAATGAAAGTAGGGCAGTACTGATACTGAAAATACTGATAATTTTCTTTTTCCCAATTTGACTAGGTTTCAGGTTGACAACATCCTGTTAGCACTATAGGAGTAATTTCAGTATTTTGTGTTCATTACAGACATTGTTGCTTTTTCTTCTTGGGACTTCTGTAGAGGACATAAATATGAATGTCTACCAACCTTGATGTTTTGTTATTTAGTTCTAACTAAAACAATTAAGCACAGAGGAAGAAAGCACCAATTCTAAGTTATTTCATGCAACTGTACTTGATTTTCCCCAGCAACCTATGCAAAATTCTGCATATTGTTTGTAAATGCTTAACTGCATAGCTTATGTAGAAGTCTTTCACTTGTAGATGCAGTAACAAGGAGAGTTTGCACACTTTACATGCTCATAGCACTGCAGTTAATATCAGTAACTTGTTAGTTTCTTGTAATGTATTTATCTGTTTAGACTGTGCAACTGTTAGATTCAGGTTCACCATAGTTAAAAAATAGAAGATTAAGCTTCTGTGCTTCTGTGCATGTGCACTTGTACATCCACTCCTAGGAGGACTGGAATCATTAATGTCACCGTTGTAATCATTCGTGCTGGGTGATTAGAGTTTGTAAGTCCTGGAGATGAATCGCATTGACTTACAGTGTGAGTGACTTTCTGATTCACAGATGCAGCATTTAAAATCCTGAATCCCAAGACAGTTTCAAGATTTTTTAGACTAAACAGCAACAACGCCTTGATACAGTTTTTACTGGAGGTAATGTGGAGTTTTATTTCATTAGGAAAAATTGTGTCGTTTAAGTGTTTGGTGATCTCTGGCAAATAAAAAGAAGAGAATTGTTGTCCTCTGTTCAAGGGTACTCCAGAAATCAGAGAACATTATATCGACTCTAAGAAAGATGTAGACCGTCATCTGAAATCAGCTTGTGAACAGTTTATTCAGCAGCAAACCAAACAGTTTATAGAACAGCTGGAGGAGTTCATGACAAAGGTACAAATGTCTTGTATGATAGTTAACCTAACTGAAGTACTGGTAGGACAAGGGAATTAGTATTTAAATTGCTTGTAGGAGAAGGTGCTAGTTCTGTCTGATTAGCTGAAGATGATGTTCTTTCCTTTAAGTTCCAACAACAATTTTCCAGGCATTTTTTGAGATTAAAAGATTAAAAGTACATGACGTAGTTTGTTTTTAAAAGCAACCCTTGTACTCTTAGATCATGAAGCTTTAATGTTCCATTGAGTTGAAACAGGTTTGTGAAGGTTGTCAGGAGCTTTTCTCTTTGCAGGAAAATTTCTACCTTGACTGCATTTGTAAGCCTTCAAAAACACTCTTGTGTCAGGTGTGTTCTTGAGGGAGGTCTTAGAGTATGGCTGTGAAGTGTGTTAAAGTTTTCTGTTCTCAGCGTATTTTACACCAATGAGGTGTTTGCTGAGCAGGACTTTCTTTACAAGTTCTGCTTGGGACAGAAATTCCTGGTAAAAGTTGGTCAGAAAGATTAAGCATCCTAGGAGATAGAAACAAGAAAGATATATCTTCTTTCTAGAACCTGCTCTAGAGCTCAGGATTTCTAGGTATCTTGAGAACAACCACGCTGCAGAATCTATTCTGAAAATGAAGAGTGATGTGGATCCTTATGTGCTGAGAATTAGTGACATGACCTCTCAGAAACTGGGGCTGCACCATTGCATGGGTAGCAGATATCCCAGCTGATGATTACAATATTAAATTTACTGATGCCTGTCATGCTGGGGTAGGGGTCAGTGGCATGCCTAAAATATAGATGGGTAACTGGTGAGATTGATAGATTGTCTGAGTGATCGCAGTGATTCATTGAGAATCTGGGGAGTTTGGCTAAGCTGCTTAAGTATAAATATCTTTTGAGGTTTTGTATCCTTTGGTGCTTAAGCGTCTTTGTAAATTTAATCCCATTTTGAATTTTACTTTCAAGAATTGATCACAGTTGTAATTTTGAATTGCATTTCTGTCATGCTGCTTCCCCTGTGTGCTGTTAAGTTAGGTCATAGAAGAGAAAGAGCAAGGGAGATTCTGTACACTGTGGTTATCTGAGAGACTTGTGCAATTTTTGCTTGGTCACTTTGTTGTGAATTCAACTGAAGCATAATTTTGTTGATTTTACTTTTTTTAGGTAGCTGCTTTAAAAACAATGGCCACTCAAGGAGGTCCCAATTACAGCCTATCACAGCAACCTTGGGCACAACCAGGTATTTGCTTTGGTTTATATTTATGTTACTATTAGGAATCTGAAAAAGTGGCCAGAGTAACTTGGACTGTGAGACTATGATTGATTTTGAAAAACTGAACTGTCTACCTTTTTCTTGAAAATCCTGCCTTCCATTTTAACCCATGTGCTAGTTTAAATGTCTTAGGCCACCTCTAAATCAAAACCTGACAAACTTCGGAATATGTATTTAATTGGTGCAGTAGATGAATGCCTCAAATATTTCTCAAGCTGTGACTGTTCTTGCATGTAAACAGCATTTCTGCAACCGCATACGGAATCTGCTTAAGGCATTATTTGATTATATTGTGATAAAGCTTTTGCTTTTGTACAAAAGAATGAATCCACCTTGTAGCTTTTATTGTCTGTACATTTGGTACGTACTTTCTTTACAGTTTTCCTGTCACTATGCAAAAATGGAATCTGCCTTTGTTTTCCTATTCTTAAGAATTCAAACGTGAATTCTATATTTATAGGAACATTTGGAGCAGTTTTAGATGTTCCTGGGTTGTTTTGCTCTTCACATTACAAAGTTGTGCTTCTGGGTGAAAAAATCTGATTATTCCAATTCATACATTGGAACCTTCTGTTGCATCATGTTCTTAAGATGCAAAGCCAGCCACATTCATAAATAATTCAGTGCTGCTCCATGGGTCAGACACTCTCAAGGGCTAACTTGAGCTTCTACTTAACATCTCCTGCTTCTTCAGGAGTATTTTTAATGTTTGTTTGGAGATAATTATGTGTGTAGAGGCAGATCTAAGCAGAGCTTCTGCTGTTTTTTGGAGTAATTTGTCTGGGAAGCAGGATTAGGCAAAAAATTCAGATACGGCAGAAATTGAAGGGAGGGGAGAACAGTAGTGTATTAACTTCAGTACTTTAAAACTGCAAAATGTATTTTTCCCCTGGTCTTTAAGCAACGATCTTGTAAAATCATTAAAATTCCTAGCAATATAGAAAGAAGGTCCTGTCTGAGAGAGGATTCCTGTCTGGTTGATTCAAAATCCAGAATGTCTGTGCAGACATTTCTTCTTACAGATGTGACCGGTGGTCAGTAAGGAGAATTTGTGTTATTCTGTTCTCTTTACTACCACTGTTTGTTTCCCAGCAGCTTCTTTTCCAGGTAGGTTTTCTAGGGAGGAAGCCTATGTAGAACTTTGTTGCTGTTGGAAGGCTGTGACTTACAAAACCTCGGGAGGATGTGGTAACTTGCAGAAATGGGTTGGATGCATTTTCCGCAGTGTCTGGCATGCTGTGGTCATGTGATGGGTTTGATACTGCACAGCCTAGCCGCCCCTTCTCTCCCTGTCACTCAAACCCATGGTAATGGTCAGCCCCAGTAAAATGGAGTTGATTTTCTGGAGTGTAGGTTTCAGCTGTCAGAACTCCATTTTAGCCTACTAAGCATATTTTCTTTTACTTCCAGCAAAGATAAACGATCTGGTCTCTTCCACTTATAAGACAATAAAAACGAAGCTGCCGTCAACGTTACGAAGCATGTCCTTATACTTGTCCAATAAAGATACAGAATTAATTTTGTTTAAGCCAGTCAGGGTGAGTATTGCTGGCATGTTTTTCTGTAGGTGTTTCATGATGATATCTTTAGCTTAAAAAAACCCCCAAACCCAAACAGCTATCCTGCTCTTTGTTGTACTCAGCCTGTGCGACACACATACACACACACTCACACTACAGGGAAGTAACTGGTCCTGTTTATTCTGCACATCTTCCACTTGGCACTCTCTGAGCTACCATAAAGAAAATTAACTCTGTCCCAGCCAAAACCAGTTCAGTTTGGTCAGTTATGCGTGGGCAGAAGCACCAGGGGCAGAGCAGATGATACCGATTCAATGAAAAACCTACCATAAACTAACAGAAGAACCAAATTTGAGTTTTAGGCTTCCAAGTTAAGTCTTTAGGACTCAGTGTTTCACTTCAGCACATCTTGGCTGAAGTCTTTATCTCACAGCCAACATGGGTTCCTTGTAGCTGTTTCCCAAAACAGCTTGTTTTAGAAGAAAAGTTCTTAAAACTTGACTACTTCTCCTTGCCTGGTCACATGAGTAGCTATTCCATGTACATTGTGCTTTTGTGGTTCATGTTTGTGGTGAGTGTTGTGTTTTTTAATACTGAGTTTTTCCTTCTTTCATTTAAAAGAATAACATTCAGCAGATGTTCCAGAAACTCCATACTTTGTTAAAGGAAGAATTTAGTAATGAAGATCTGCAAATCATAGCTTGTCCTTCAATGGAACAGGTATATATTGAAGCTCTCTGTTTTATCAGTTCCTTGTGACTTGCTTGTTTAAACATGGATTTTTTTCATTTCTGGTATTTCCAGTGTTCAGAATCTTTATTTATTTATTATCCCCCTTAAACCTGGATGATTAAACTCAGGGCATTATCTGAACTTTAGGCTCTCAGCTAGAAGGGGGCTGTGTTTGGGTTTTTTTGAAGAATATTGAATAGAGTTTCTGAAACCAAAGTGAGGGTTGATGTTGCTGAGATTGAGTTGTACAACACTGTAGAAGAGTTTTTCTGTTTCTGGGCATTGTCATTTCAGAGAGATATCAAAGCCAATGAATATGTCTTAAAAAAGCCTGTGCATTTGAAGGCAGTCTTGCTTTTGACAAATATAAAAAGTAGCAACTTCTGCATTCAGGAAGCATGAGAAAGAATTACTAGGGTGCATTTCAAGTAAATTGTGTTGGGAAAATGCGCAATTGTTATGGAAGTGTAACCCTACATGGTAGGTAAAGTCTTTAGTCTCAGAGATGATTTGGTTTAAGAATTCTCTGTATTAGGATTCTCTGGCAGAGACCAAGTAGGTTTTGAAAATGTCACTTTGACCTTAGTGGTCTAGAGAATGTGGATAGAATCTTATCACAGGATGCGAATATTTAAACAGGTAAACTAGTTTGTGGATTAGAGGATGTTTCCTGCAGTGAATGTGGCCACTGGAATGTGTGGTAACTGTCCTGGAGCACAGAGTGGGAGTGATGCACCATAATGAGATGGGCTTATCCTAGAAGAGATGGCTTCCTCTAATTGTTTATCTGTTAAACCTAAGGATCACTTATCCTACAAACTGAATTGTATGGGAAACCATATTGTAATCTGTAGGAAACAAGTATTGTTTAGGATCCCAAATGTATTTCAGGTATCTGAGATGAAGGTTACTATTTTTTGCCAGTGTGCCTGTTTTTTGGGATTTCCTAAAGTCATCTTAGAAAATTTGACACAGTAGCTTGTGACTGGTGAAATAAATAGTCGGTATGGTCAACGACTGCATTTTAAGAAGCCTGCAAGTAGGCATTTGACTGGAAAGTTTGGCCAGTTGTTTTGTAGCTGTCTTCTCCTGACTAATGTGCTTTGTAGGAATCCTGTTTAAAGGCTAAAATATAACACATTACTTCTGAAACTTAGCTGCTCTGTCTAACGTAGGCTTTCATTTTGTCTTTCAGGTGAACTTATTATTATCGATGTCTAAGTAACCCAGCAGTGAGGCTGCTTGAAGTAAGCTTCAGCTGAATGCCAGGCAGTGAAGGAAACACAAAGACATTTACTTGAAGTAGACAAAGGATCCCACTGTGCAGTCCAGTCTGCATCAAAACTATCCAGGCTGCTTAACCCTGTTCTAGGGGAAAAAAACCAAACCAACCCCAGGTTTATTAATTTGTTCAAGGTTTTCCTGTTCATAGGCTTGAGAATTGGGCAGAAGAAAACAAGACAAAAAGCCCTTTGCTGATCACTCTTATGGAAGCTCAGTTACTGCCTTATCCAGATGTTTTCAAAGTTGAAACCTCTTGTTTTTTGCTTTTTAATGTAAAAACCGTTTTTGCTTTCCCTTAATAAGCTGATGTATGCAATGGAAAGTCACACTTTCAAAGACACTCTGGAAATAAAGTGCAGGGAATCAAATGAGAGCAGTAAGAGATATTTGCAAGACTTGGGAGATTAGCACGTTGGTATGAAAATTTGACTTAAGCAGGCATGCCCTGAGTTTTTCTTTAAATGCCACAAAAATCCACATGGTAATCCACCATGTGCTTGAACATAATTCAGAGGTTCTTAGTTGGGAAAACTTTGTTTCCCACATGTGAAGTGTTTCTTGAAACGCTGGATGTGCTGTTTTTCTTACATTGTTGTGATTGGGAGCTATGAGGTCTGACCTGCAGTTTTGCTAACCTTCCTCTGTAAAGGGTCTCACCTTCCTCCATAAAGGGTCTCAGATCCTTGGGATTTGCAATATAAAGCTGTGCAATATAAGTGCTGTTGTTTCTAGGGAACTGCATGTTTTCAGATGCTTTACAGCAAAGCTTAGCATTGAGGTTTTCAGGTACTTAGTTTCAGGGTAGAGTTGGATTTTTGCCTTTCCCAAGATCAGATGGTGGCGTCATATTGTTCAGAGTGGGATCCAAGATTGGAACTTGAACAGCCTTCGTGCCATGGAGTAAAGAGGAAGTGGGGATACCTGAAATTGAATGTGCAAGGCCATCAAATCAGCATTGTAAACAGAGGATAGGCACTCGGTACCTGTTAAGCAATGCACGCTGTTCAGTGTGCATTTTTTGGTCATTAGTGCAGAAAGTTGAATGCTAAACACTTGGCCATTAACGGAATGAAACACTTCAAGCAGCCTCAGGGTGTGTCAGTGTGTAAATCGTTATTGGTCAGCACTGCAAAACAGAAATGCAGTGAGAAACACGGTGGATTTTTTATTTATTTATAAAACCTGGTCTGTACTTCTAAATATGAAGAAATTTCCAGGCACATTGGTGGTATTTTGGTTCAGTAATTTTCCTGTTATAAATTACATGGCTGGAGAACAAGATGGTAGGATTTAAAGCTACCACAAGAAGAGTTGCAGCAGCGGTGCTGAGGTACATAAATGGTACTCCTAGGACCTTATATGACCCCTTAAAAATTAACTAACAAGGAGGAAAACTTGCCCTTTCTCTTTCCTTAGGTAGAAATACAGGCTGTAAAAGAATATCCAGTGCATTGTAATATATGTATATTTGCTTTTTACGAAGTTTTTCAGAAGGACTGCATGGTCACTGTACAGAGTTATGACTGACTTAATACAGACATTGTACAGAAAAGACATGAAGCTTAAACCGTGGCAGTAGTCACTTTTGTGGTTGGGATCTTTTTCTCTCTTAGAGTACCCAGACAGCTCTAGGACAGCTGGTGGAAAGATTAGAAGAGCAATCAGTTTATACAGCCTGTTTGCTAAGTGAACATTTGTTTAAACATGTACAGTTTCAGATATTTACGTTTACAAATAGTGTAAATACTTTCAAAAGATTAATTTAAAATGCTTTATATTATCTGACTAGAAACTTGCTGTTTTTAATTTTTTTAAATAAAAATGTTGCCTCCTATTTTGGTCCAAGAGTAAAACTTTATTCTGTATCCTGAGGCTTGTCTGTCAAGATAATTGTAATACAGAGACAATAAACATCCTGTAAGCACAGGCAAGTGCATTGCTGAGAAGCATTCTTTTTTTAGCAGTAAGAGAACTGGGTTTATTTGGCACAGATACATACCTGAGTGCTGAATGTACAGCTAATTGTTAAATTAATGCCTCTTTATGGTTATAATAAAAGTAAATTTGTATTTTCTTTACTGACAAGCAATCTTGTGTGACTGAATGGTCTCTTTCCTTACAATTTTTTTAGGGGGAAGAAATCACAACTGTAATACAAAAACATATTTTAACTATTGGCTTTTACTAAGAGAAAAGTGGTGAAAAGAGAAAAGAGAACTGGTGGCAGAAAACACAAGTATTACTTTATTTGATAACTGTTCTTACCTGGTTACTCACAGACTCATCTTCCCATAGTTCCTCATTACCACAGTGTTCTTCTGGCCCTTGCTATTGTGGCATCCAGAGGCTTGTGGTCTGTCCCCTGTAATGTCCCCATGAAGCTTCCCTTAACTCTGTGTCTTTGACAACGTCATTTGGATGAACTAACCTAAGTAGAAACTCTGTTGTGGAATTCAGCTTCTGTCTGACAGCTGTGGGGCAGTGACATGTGACTGTATCTTCCTAGAGGCTTGGAGCCTCCTAAAGAGGTTTGGCCCTTTGGATTGCGTCTCATAAATGAGGTGAATACCAAAGCAGCTGGCTGGGCATTCACCCTTCTTTTTGTGCAACAGTGATGCCTGAGGCATAACCTTACGCTGTGGCATGTGTTTTTCAAGCAAAACTAATAGTCCTTTCCTCACACTTGATGTTTGGTATTGATGAAGTGATGCGGGTACAAAAAGGGGAAATGGAAAAGTCTGTGCTGCTGAAGCAACTGCGTGTTGGTGACTGTGGGTAGATCCAACTCTTTGTCCACAATTGCTGTTTTCTCCTGCTCTCATGTATTTTCATCCTCACTGGGTCCTAGACTCAAGCCAACACTGTGGAGCAAACAAGATCTTTGATGTAAAGAGCTCTAAATAGAATAAAAAGAAAACAGAATCAGTTGATCCCTTTCTGAGGTGCCCAACCATGCCACTAAGCCATGGGAAGTGCCATCTTCTACCAGTTGGAGCCTGGAAACCCTGGAGACACCTCATCTTTCCTCTCTTGGGTTGCCCCTGGTCTCTGTACCTGGGCTGCTGGTTGCCAGCCCCTCTCCACCAGCCTGAGTATCTGGCTGAGATCCAAAGCAGGCTCATCAGATGCACTTGGTACAACCAGTTCCCAAAGTTTCCAGTTTGTTGGCCGTAGGGTGGGAGCCATCTGCTTCAGAGTACTGTGCATTTGGTGTGTAACCCCACTGATCAGACTGTGATCCATCAAACACTGTCAGCTGAAAGAAACTTGGTGCTACAAGGACCTGATGTACAGATAGGCATTGTGAGCTTGAAAAAAGGGGCTTTATCTTCATCGCAAAGTGACTGTTACCACCTTGGTGAAGGAAAAGTTGATCTGAGATGCTGATGTAACTGCTTGCTGTGAGCACGGATATTTTCAGTATTTCATGCAGATAGAAGATGATGAAACACAAGGAGTGATATTACTGAGAAAGGGATTGCCAAAAGTATTGCGACATTGTCTGACTTTTGGACGGCAGGCTCCTGAGCTGAATCTTTTTATACTGAAGGAGAAGCTCATCTTTGCTTTCTGTCCACTTCAGTAGGTGACTTTTTTCTGGGTCTTTCAGCTGCAAAGAGAGTCCATGCAAAGGGAAGAGTGTTAATGCTAAACTCTCTGAGGGGAGGCTGAGTGGGAGAGCATCCTGCATCTCTTGTAACCCAGCCTTTCGCACTTGTCTGTGTCATGTGTCATAGATGCCCTTTCCTTCCGTGGCCATGGAGCACACTAACCCTTACAGCTGCCCTTTGGAGCTCATCCTCCTCCAGTACATGTACAAAGGGACTGAGGAGCTAAACTCACGACTTGAGCCTGCTCTGGTGGGAGTGGGCTGCCCAGAACTAGTGGGGCAAGGAAGATGACCTCCTTACCTAACATAGCAATTGGTCCTGAGAAGTCTGAGTTTTAGGGGCTGGTGCTTATGGTTCTGTGTACTTGAGGCCATGTGTAGTTGCCACCTGTCTGAACAGCTATGGCAGAGGCTTGTTTCCCTTGGTGACACATCAGTGGCCACATACAGACAATTGCTGTGAGGACTGTCAACATTTGGTTTGTGCCTGCACTAGGGAAGACAACTTGAGTCTTTTACCCTGAGGCCTCAGCCCCCAGCCAAGCACAGTGTTTCAGTGGTGACCTGTTGTGTTTGCATCTAGCAAAGGACAAGTTTACACAGCAGTAGGCTGGGACAGTCACAGTGGCAACTGAGCATGGCTGAGCTCTGGCCAGAACAGCATTTCCATCTCAAGAAAGGGTCAGAGGTAGGAAACCTGAGTGACAAAAAGTACCAGAAGATTCTGGTATTCCTCTCCCCAGACGCTTGTTTCACGTTAAGTGAAATGCTGTTTAGATAAAATCAGAAGCTTTGTGCTTGTATTGACATTTAATATTAATGTTTTGAAAAGAAACAGTATTTCAAAATGAATTTGTGAGTCTTGTTGTTCTTACCCTTCAGCGACAGCATTTCAATCTTGTCTAAATGCTTTCCCAAGACGGAATTTCATTAAGAGTCACACAGGCAGGAAATTTGGTTTTGAAAGAAATGGTGATTTTTCCGCATGAAAATTCATGACCAGTCCCAGGCAGCAGTCCCAATCTTATCTCCACTGGGTGGTTTCCTTGAGGAGCTGGTAGAGAGGAGCTGGCCGGGCAGGGCTACCACAAGAAGTGCTTGCCTTGAGCAGGGAGCCCACATTGAAGCAAACACAATTACTGTGCCTAAGCAATCTAATCCTAAGCCAGGGTTTTAGTGGTAACTTTGCAGTTCAGTTTCCTGATGGACTGCGAAGGAGGGCTGGTGAGAGTGGTGTCTGAACTCATGCAACTTCCAGCGCTTCTGGCTGGTCCCTGCCCAGTCCAAGTAGACCCCTGTGCATGGGTCCAGGGTGGCCTTGGGGAGAAACTCACAGCTGGATGGATTTAGACCCAGAAACTTCCTCTTCCCAAATGCCGTATTTTGTCTGCAATTGGACCAAACTGCCAGTTTTCCATTCAAGAGTCACTTCTGCGACCTGATGCATCAAGTCAGGGGCTGGTTTTTGTGAGTTTTTGCATGCTACAGAGATTGGATGGCCCCTGGGAGAGCAATGAGTCCCTGAAGGGCAGAAAATATCCTTGGGCAGAGTGTGAGTTGTGTATGTTCCCCTTTTCCTATTGCATATGTACATCTCCTGAAAGTCTTTGGACATGGGAGTTTCTTTTGCCCTGGCAGCCTTTATGCTAAAAATGGGTCTTCCTTGCATGTGTGATGTGTGTTTGGTCATGCATCTAGCTGGGTGAGGGAAATGGCCTTGCCAAACTACAAAGGAGAGAGAAAGACAGCATGTGAGGGAAAACAGCCCATGTTTATGCAGACAAATACAAATAAATACTCCCTATCTCATGAAATCCTGCGTAGATGATTCTGGGTGCTGGAGCATCCCCCTAGCATTGGCACATGGGGAGCTTTTATCATTCACAGCATGTGTTACATTGAGTTTTTTGTGACTAAGCATGAAGAAGTTGATTCTCACTGGGCTGCAAGAGTGGTTTGGCCTCCCCCAGCATTACCTTGTGCTGCAATTTTGAAAAAACAGCAGGAAAAAAAATAAATCTAACTTTGCAACTGTGATGTGCTACTGTGCTGGCCATGGGCAAGCCTGAACCAGTCCATAAGTAGGACAAGCTGTTGGCTTTCTCTTTTCCTCTCATCAAAACTATAATATTCTCTTTACAAATATCAGAGTGGTCTCTTAGCATTGCCCTTTAGTGCTGGGGGAGGCTGGCTGGGTTGTAGCCAGCCTGCCCCAGCTCAGTGGTGAGCCAGCAGCTGGTGCATGGCTAATGCCGATGGGAAGCGTGTGATCCCACGAGGTCAGGGGAGACCCACAGAGGTCAGTGGTGGTTTAGGCTGCCAGGGATCACCTTGGTGTCAGGTTGTAAAACCTGGCTGTCGTGTGATGGATGAAAGACCAACATATCTGCAGGCAAATGGTAGGACTGCAGGAGCCTGATGGAAGTGTTATTGCAAAAGCTATTTAAAATGATTTGTAATAGCCAGTTAGACATTTAGGATGTCCATTAATTAGCCTCAGCACAGGGAGGACTTGTAAAATTGAGATGGGATTTACTGATTCCCCCAGACACTAGCTTTCTGAGGCGAAACTTTGGAGACTGGGAATGGGGTGTCAGAAATTAATATTTGATGGCTCAAACACTTGCCATTTTTACTAAAGCCATCAGTCATTTCATATTACAACTTAGACTGCAAGAAGGAGACTACTCTAGATAAACCTGCCTTGGCGAGGGGATTGGACTAGATGATCTCCAGGGGTCTCTTCCAACCCTAACGATTCTGTGATTCTGTGAAATTGGTCACCTAAGTCATTCTTTAGTGAGAGGCACTCGCTGGAGATGCAAAACAAACCAGACGCAATGCTAACCTCAAGCTAACTGATTCTGGCTGTTTCAGATTCCCCTCATGCAGATAACAAGCCCATGTTTTTCCAGCATGGCCACCTGGGGCTCCATGGGAAGCTGGTAAAGTAGATGCCAAGATCAATCCTCACACCAGGGGATATGAGGACATCTGTGGACAAATGTCACTGGCAATTGAGATGGGGCAATCCCAAAGTCCCTCATGCTGTGCACCCTGCCCACACCCGGAGCTTGGTGCACAACACAAGAAACCACCACTCTGGTTGGCTGCACTTTTCATGAGCTTTCACATAGGAAAAAATAAAACTGCAGTAAAAAATTGAAGGTGCTTTCAGCATGCATTACAGCCCTGAGATGCCACTGGGACAGGTTGGGTGTGAGCTGGACCTGGTGTCCCCCAGGCTTGCAGTCACCAGAGTGGCCATCAGGGTGGTAGCCAACCCTGTGACCATGGCAGTCCTCATGCCTAGGTACCTGCTGTTCTGCATGCAACAGGTGAACAGCCCTTCCTTGGTGAATGTGATGAAAACAGCCATGTTGCCCAATGGGTAGCTGACAGTCAAGGAAAGGTGAGCCCGTAGAAAGCCCACAAAAAGTAGGCTTTGGAAAAAAACCATCATAGGACAGTGGCTAGGGGAAGTTACCCCGGCATCCACCACCCTTCAGACAGCCACCCCCAAAGCAGCCAGCTCTGTAGACCTCATTTCCTTGCAAGAGCAGCATGAGTTGCATAGCCAGTCCAGGAGGCTGAGGGGAGGTATCCAAGGGAGGAGGGTCACAGCGACCCACCTTGAGGCAGAGCATTCCTGCAGGTGTTCCCCCACCCAAGGGTTGTTGCTGGATACTAAACCTGACCACTTCCATCCCGGAACAGGAGAAAAAAACATGTGTCCATCAGGATAACGTTGTCTTAAGGGCTCAGGAGAATGTCAGTGCTGCAGGAGCAAATCCAAGGCAGGGTTTGGAGAGACAGGAAAGGATGCGGGGAAAGTGTGGTGGGGATGTCTGCCTGACCATAGAGGATGAGGATGCTCTGCCCCAGTCTTTCTTTCCCCCACACCCCGTTACCAACCCCGGAATACTGCCAGACCATCACACTCTGTGCTTTCCACCTAGCCTGGGTTTAGGTGTTTTTTGTTTGTTTGTTTGTTTACTTTTTAATTAAACCCCTTCAAATAACTGAGGAAAATTCATCCTTCACTTCTGTGTTTTCACATTTCGTATACAAAGCTCAGCTCTTCTTATGCTATGTTATTAGCTGCACTCTAAAGATGTAATTTGCTAAGGGCCCTCTTTCCATGAGACACACAAGTAATTTATCCTGCAAGGTACCAACAAGCAACATAGAAACATTTCTTTGCTAAGGGCTTAGCTCCCAGCATTACAAGGGAGCTGGGTTTAATGCTTTCTAATAGAAATAAGCAGCATTACCACCTGCTTCTCTGGGAAGAATGGAGAGCAACTAGGAGAGGGGAAAGCAAAGAGATCATCATTAATGCAGCAGCTAATTCTCACGCACAGAAAGGGATTGTGCTCAGGTTGTGTCTGTCTCAGGGACCTGAGGGACTTGTCTGCAGCAGCTCCCAGGTAGTCGCATTTCGTACACATGAAGTGTCTGACTCCAGCTGTAACTGTGGCACTAATTTATACATAACCTGAAGATGCACATTTTGGCTCTGCAGAATTGCTAAGAATCTCCTTCCTGGCTGTAAGGGATAAGAGGGGAACAAAAAAGCAACAAACCGGCGATTTTGTTCTTGCTTTCATTTTTCAGGCTTTTTATGAGGCTAAAAAGACAAATAGTCCCAGACAGGAGGATTTGCTACCCCTATACTTCAGGATGGGAGAGCAGTATAATGTGCTTCTATGTTGAAAATAAAAAAGCTAACAAAATCACTGATTGTGTGATAAATCACAGGTAATTTTCTTGCACACTGACAGAAACTGCACTGCTGTCTGGCTGGGGAGGGGAGAGAGGAGGCAGGGAGGGAAGAGAGTGCTGCAGGGGCCTGGTCTGTCAGGGGCATCCCATCCAGCCCCTGGCTGATGAGTCAGAAATCCAGACTTTGCTTGACCTCCCAGGGTCACCAGGGCTAGGACAATAGGCACTGGGGAGCTGCTTCTTTTGGCAGCTGGGTTGAGGGGACACTCCAGGACACACCATCCCTTGCTGGACACAGTGGTGATGTTCCTACTGATGAATTCAAAGCTGCTTAAACCCTATAAAGCTTTTTCCTGTGCTGTTAAATTCTTGGACCTGGGCTTGATCTGCAACAAGGAGTATTTCCCCTCCTGATTTCTAGCTGAGGAACCTGGATCTGATCCTGCCAGGCAGTTTGGATGGAGCAGCCTGGTTTGGAGGGTAAGAGAGGTCAATTGTATGGAAGCAAGTAGAGCCTGTTTTCCTGCCTTTAGGTCAAGTGGAGCTGCAGGTAATGGGGGAAGGCATGTGTATGCACTTCCATAGGTGAGGTGAGTCCCAGCTTTTGGGACATCCGGCTGACACAGTTCATCACACGTGTGACTGGAAGCCTTGTCTTACTCCGCCTGCATGTTGTGCCCCTGACTGCCACTCCAGTCTCTCAAGGCAAAACTCAGCTTGCGTGGCTGGTGGGGCCAAGTGCTGCAGACCACTTACGTTACTGAGCCCCGCAGAGCCAGAAGACAGACCCTGCCCAAAGGGTTCAAAACAGGTCCAGCCTGGAGACCTGAGTTGCACGTGGACTTTGTACTGCCTCTCAGAACTAGAGGCAAATTTCAGTGTGGACTGTTGCTTCCATGAAGATGTGATGGCACTTGCAAGTCTGACCCCAAAGGACCAAAACGATGGGCGAAAAGAGGAAACAGCAACAAAGCATGAATAACTCAATTGATGCAGAAAACCTCCTGCTATCTGGGAAAGCACCTCCATTTCTAGGAGAAGAGGGAAACATGTTCTGTGTGACCCTGTGGCTCCAAGGTACACCACTGGACAGCGATGAGGAATCCTCCACCAGAGCAATTAACTTTCTCTCCTGTTTTTTCCCTAGATGAATTAGTTTCATGCTCACCTCTCGTGCTGGAGTGATGCTCAGTCTGACTTCTTTTGGCTACAAATAGCAGCAGCAACTCTCCAGCCCCTTCCCCCAAACAAGGATGCCTCCAGCAGAAAGAGGTGCCTCTTGTTGTTGCTCCCCAGCACCGATCCCTGCACTGCTACAAGGTACTGCTTGTTGGGGAAAATACACCACTGAAAAAGTTCTCATCACTGGTAATTTCTGCTTTTTCTCACTAACCGACCTGCTGGATCTCACCTTGCCTGTGCAGAGGGCCGTGACTGCTCCATCATCCTTATGTTCTCCTCCCATGGATAGAGACTCCTCACCTGACTCTGGCTTTGGATTCCCTTGGGCAAGCTCAGCAGACTCCCAGATCACTTTTTGCAAGGAAAAGTTGCCAGTTACCTCCTATTCAACGCAACTTTGTGTGCAGGGGTTTTCTCAGAAAAAGGCTTTGTCATCCATTACTTCACTCTGCCTCTTTTCCTTCTGCACACCTCTTTGTGCTTGAGCCCATCTTCCACTGGTCTAGTGGGGGAAGACACACATCCCAGCAAGTGGCATCACCCCCCCCATCCTGTCTGTGCAAGGGGAAAGGTTGTCATCTGGGTTAGGCATGATGCCATTTATTCCCAGAAATGCCAGTTGCTCTCCAGTGACATCCCAAGAGCTTGGGAAACTGCATTTCTTCCCTCTCCTTGGGAGACGTCACTTCAGATTTGAGAGAGGAAGCTGCTAAATGATCCTAAACATTGTTCTATGCTTTCAAAATACTCATAAATAATCTCAAAATAGCAGCAAGCAGGGAGGGAAGTTTGCTGATGATATTAAGAGTGGTTGAGGTAAACGGTTGACTGTGAACAGTTGCAGAAAGATCCTTGTGGCACTGAATAAAAGGGCAATAAAATCACAGATGAAATCTGATGTAGATAAATGTAAAGTGATCCACATGGGAAAAGACAATCCTGGCTTTACATACGAAATAATGGGCTCTGAGCTGGCTATTTCCACTTGGGAGCAAAATCTTCAGGTTATAATAGATAACTCTATGCAAATGTCAGCTCAAGACTCAGTAGCAATCAAAAAAGCAAACAGAAAAGTAGGAATTATTAGGAAGGGAGGAGACTGCAAAACAGGGGAAATCATTATGCTGCTGTATAAATCCATGGACTTCCTTCTCTTGAATACCATTGTGCAGTCCTGATTCACTGATCTCAAATATGATACAGAAGAAATAGAAAAGTTATAGGGGAAGGCAATTGAAGATGATCAAAAGCACCAAAGGGCCTCCAGTCATTCAGGGAATGACTGAATAGATTAAGACTTTTTATCCTGGAAGAAAAAATGACTGAAGAAGAAATACGACCAAGTTTTGTGAAAGGAAGAGCGATGTGACTGGGGAACAGCTGTTCATATTATTCAGTGCTCTTCAAAGGAAGAGAGTGAATGTCAAAGAAAATTATCAAGTGACAAGTTCAAAATAAACAAAGGAGATTTTTAGCTGTGGCACTCCTTACCGTAGGGTACAGTGGATGTTTAAAATTTGTGTTGGTTCAATAGGGTGTAAGCTAATCGATGGAAGAGGAATCCATCAAGGGCTATTAAATGTAGAGCTGGCATCTACAGTTCAGGGTGTTCCAGAGTCACAGACCACTGGGGAAATGGAGAGTATTCTGGGAAGTATAAACAAATGTTTGCTCTATTTTTGTATTACTTCCTGAGCATCTGCTGGGTTTTATCCAGGGCAGGATACTAGGCCAGGTGTATTTTGGGGGCTAGCCCTTTGCAGTCATCCCTGTATTCTGCATTTCACACCAGGCCACGTCTCCCACTAAGGCGAAGTGGCCTGAGGTGTCTGGTGCTAGTGCCTGTCACAGTTTCTGATTCAGCCCACAGCATCACAGAGGTAGAGCTGCTTGGTGGCTCTTCAGGTACCAAGGCTCTGTGCCAGGACCAATTTTCAGTGTTAGAAGTCTTCCACCAAGACCCACAGGCAGATGCATCCCATTTTCCTTTATCTCCCAAAGCAAAAGCCTTCTCTTGCATGGACAAGCCTTCTCCTGCGTGGACAGATCTTCTCTGCAGGTCTCAGCTGGAGGCCAAGTTGTTCTGGAATGCAACCTTGTGCTCCATGCAGACCTCTCATGTGCATCTCACTTTGAAGTGAAGATGTGACCTGTTAGTGGCTGTGTCTCAGAACAAGGATGTTCTATGGCAGTCAGCTCACATTCTTCCAGCCTGGCCTGGATTACCCTGGATTTATCATTCCAAGGCATCATGGAAAGAGAATGCCTGGTTTTGAGCAACAGGAAATCGAGGGGAAAAAAAAATAAATTCAGCAGTGACTCTAATGGCCAGTCCAGATCTGAGTGATCGACTAAGATTTCCCCCAGGAAATTGAAAGTGGACACTTGAACTCTACACTGACACAGTACACAAGTGCCTCTTCTGATTGAAACCTCACCACCTTAATGACAGAGACGTTTGTGTTCCTGTGCACCTTTTTTCCAAGGTTGCCTTAAAAACCATGCGTTGATGGTTTACTGGCTAATGGACAGAACCTAGGGTTAACCTCGTACTGCACCTCTTTTCCAGCTAGAAATGAGAATGAGGGATAGTGGCTATTAAAAGGTAATCACACCCAGGGGGAAATTCCTGAGCTCAAGTATTTCTGTTCCCCAGATCAGGGTAATCTCATTGCACTTGGCTAGCCTTTGGCAAAGCTTGTCAAGCCAGGCTGGCTTGTCACTCTCAGCATTTAGGAGCCTGTCCCATTTCTGGAGGCTGCTGCACTGCCCAGGCACCCTCATGTTGATGTCGCATGCTCAGTAATGCAGTGATGAGGCTTATTTTCTAAAAACCTACTATTTTCACCTATAAAGCCTAATTTAAAGTAAATTTAAGTTCAAATTCTATTCTTATTGACACTTGCGCTATTTTGCAGCAGCTCTGAAGGAGTACTGATGATATACATTGAAACGGGAGGACAGTCACACATCTGTCCTGTTGATTGATCTGCCAGAGGGGGAGCACAAAAAGGCCCATTAAACACAGTGAAGCAAATACTCTGATAGTGACTGTTACAGGCAAAAAATTCCCACCCACATTTCTTGCTCCTAGATTTCTATTAGGAAGTAGGAGTCCCTTCTTGGTTTGGCTCTGGAAGGAAGATGAGAGTCTTGGTTTTAAATGTGAACTGCCAGTGGACAAGGATAGGAAACCCCAGGTCCTGACTGCAACCTGGGGAAATTGGGTGGCTTCCTCTTGCTCTCCCTCTTCCCCTTCCCCTTCGTCTTCCTCTTTCCCAGGGTGGTCCCCAGCACCCAAGCCAAGATGATGAACGAGGGCAAACCCCAGCCCAGTTCCCATCCCGAGGGCTGGCGCTGCCCGGCCCATGCTGGAGGGAGTTTTTATCCACAGAAAGGCAGAGCCCTGGCACCCCACAGCCATACACTCTGTGCATGGGCTGTTGGTGCAACATCGCTGGCACAGGCTCCTCACTCCTGCGATGGCCTCTTTTTAATATATTTGTGCTGAATAATACATATTTCCTGCAAAGAAAAGGGTGTATTTCTGTGCAGGGGGGACTTGGCAGCTCTGAATACTGAGCAGCCATTTCCTCAAAGAAGTAGGATTCAACCCTGTAATCAACCCTATTAGCATTAAAAGAACTGTCTAAATGTCAAGCCAAGTTCAATAAATAAGCACTAACACATTTAGAAATGGCTTAGAAAGGGGAATTAGAAGTTTTGCTGCTAATTATATTTCTTATTTTAGATTTTCTCTCAATTCTAGCTCTTTCATTCAAGTGAGAAAAGCATTTGCTGCCAAAGTGGAGGAAATGAGATGGCCTGAAAGTGGGAAAAGCTGTTCAACCATAATAAGGAGAGAACAGGGACCTCAGCCCCTCTTGCAAACCTCTGGAAACACAATAAGGAGGGGGTCAGCAGACCTTTCAGTAAAGGTGTCTCCCAGTCTCCTGTTGCAATGAATCCCAGATCCTGTGATACCTCTTGATCCCACCAGAGTCAAGAAATGCCAGGGAACAAAGGAGATGAGGGCAGACTCCTCTGACCAGCTGCAGGTATGCAGCCCAGGGGGTAGGCAAGCAGAAGCAGGGAGCACAGCTTGCTGGTGGCACATTTTATAAGCAGCTTCAGAAATCTATGTCAGTTTTAACAACCAACTCTGCTCCTCCAGACCCAGCCACCTCCAACCCTGCCTGGATGGAAGCGGCTCACCCATGTCTGGTGCTTTGATGTGGTAATAACATATAACTGATACTGATGGCAAAGGCTAATCCACTCTGCCCTGTAATGTTCCCAGTCAATCAAGCAATATTCTGTTATTGGAAAAACTAATTTTTGTCCCTCTGATGGTAATCAGTGTATGCCCTGAAGCACGAGGCTTGATAGCCTGTGTAATTTGCAACCTAGCTAAGTGTAACTGCAGATGTTAATCCTATTTATACAAATGCCTGGCAAGCAAAAGGAGGGTTGGAGGGACAAGCTGCAGGGCAGGGGAAGGCATAGAGCTGGATTTTCAGGAATTCTCCTGCAGATTTTAAGCTGCTGTGCCCCAGTGATGGGAGACCTAGAGGTTTGGAATGGGCAAGGGGAGATAACACAGGCAGGGACTCTGCAGCTGTGTCACTCTGGATGCCTGGCATTTCTTCTGGAAAATGCTGGAGCAGTAGTCACCGAGGTGCACATCCCTTGCTTCAGGCAACCACTCTCTACCTAATAAGTGCAATCCAGAGGGACCTTGACAGTCTTGAGAGATTGGTCCGTGCAAATCTCATGAAGTACAATAAGGCCAGGACAAGGTCCCACACATGAGTCAGGGCAACCCCAAGCACAAACACAGGCTGGACAGAGAATGGATTGACAGCAGTACTGAGGACTTGGGGCTGTTGGTTGTTGAGAAGCTCAACATGACACAGCAATGTGATCTCATAGCCCAGAAAGCCAATTGTATCCTGTGTGGCTGAATCGAGGCCCCACATCATTCCCCAAGTGAATTAGGAGCCTAATACTGTCAACAGCAAGAAACAGACACCTCCAGCAAGCAAGTTGGAGTAGTAGGCACATAGGTTGGGGGGGAAGAGATGTGGACGCAGCTCTCTAGTTACACCCTCCCAAAAGGGTAGGAAAAAACATTTCCTCACCTCATCAGGGTGCAATGAGACCTGAACATGCTAAATGGCATATTCTGAGTGAAGCGAGCCCTGAAGCGATGCTTGGCTTCTCTACTCAGCTGCTCAGTAGTGAAAACACCTTCCTAACTCCCTGGTGCAGGTGGAAGGAAGGGTTATGTATTCAGAGAGGCACTGAATCTGTTCCCATCACAGGTGGATACTTAAAATAGACTTGCAGTGGTGATGTAATGACTCACTGTGATGACTCACTCCACCTGTTTTTCCAATGAGAGGAAGGAAGGAGGTCACTGCTTTGCAACCACTGGAAAGCCCCAATTTCCAGGAATTTATGCCTTCACGTTAAAACTCACCAAACAAGTCTCTCAGGCCTCAGAGAAAAGAAAGCTTTAATACTGCCAAGCCTGTGCTTTGCGGGAGTTCTGACTTGCCAATGACAGTGGTCCCATTGGTACAGGTGGGACCCAGTGTCACAGGGAGCCAGTAATCCAGCAACATTTCCAGCCATGGATTTCCCTGGACTTGTACCCCTCCCAACAGCCCTGCAACACCAGTGCTTACACTTTAATGTGTTACTGCTGGCACCTTGTCCTGCAGGATTAATGAAATAGCAGCAACTCCCTGGTCTTATTCCATGTTTAGCTAACATAAACTGAAACCCAAAAAATTCCCCAAACCAAGGAAAGTTCAGGTCCACGACTATTCCATTAAGAATGGAATACCTCTGTAAAACAATAGACTATACTGTGTTTGCTGTGCCATTTTTTCTTGCTGTTCATCTCTAGGAATGTCTCCCACTTGGGTAAGAAACACCAGACGTGCTAAGAGCACACACTTGTGGGTGCATGCAGCCCTTTATTGCACCAACATATCCTCTCTGTCTGGTGACACTGATCTGGTTTGCTTTTTAGAGCAAGCCTGCGACAACTTGGCCCTGTCACACATTCCTATAGGTGCAGGACCCCCAGTGGTGGCCAAAAGCCCCCACTTGCTGTGGTTTCAGCTGCAGAGCTAAGGTGAGCAGCAAGGACAGGCTGGCAGGGGATGGTAATATATTTAATACCCATTAATATAGATGGAAAAAACCAGATGAGTATTTGGGCACATTTGTTTTCTTCCAGACCTGAGAAAGAGTTGGTACATCCAAGAACACATTTTCCAACTCAACTGCATACTACAATTGGTCTAATAAAAATGTATTTCATTTTCCTGCAGAAATCACTCTTCTAGGCGCTTTACAGCCATAAAGGATGCTGTTTTCTATTCCTGGCTTCCTTTAAAAGGCCAGGTCTTGCTGCTGTATTATTGAATCAAGACACATGGTACAGCCCAGTGAGCACTGCTGTAGGAGTCTTCATGTTATCATTCTCTAGGCTTGATCCTCCGCACACATAAATGGATTTTACACTCATGGTACTCCTGGGACACCAAGGCAGCTGCTTCAGATTTTCACCAGTTTAAGTAAGATTAGTATCAAACCCAAGAGCTTGTGTGCCTTGCAACAGCCTACGTGTCAGAGGCACTTAACCTTGATGATCCCATATCCGTGTTTCCAGAGGACAAAGAGTAGGACTGGGATAAGCAACTATATGAAACTAGTGGTTAATGGTGGGAGTGGACAAGCAAATCTAGATGAAAACAGGCAAAACTGATCTAGAATCTGGTTGTGATGCATGTGCCAGCAAGCACAAAGATGGTCCTTTTGGCATCCCTGAGGCAGTGTGTAAGGGATGGTTTGGTCAAAAATGATGTATTCAAACCAGAACCTTATGTCACCGCCACCGATCATCTGTGGGCTTAAGGCTGCTCCTGCCACCAGCTGCCTCTGAGCTCTTGTTCTCCTCTCCTATTATTGAAACAGCCTAAACATCATGTTTTAGTTATAAAGTGAGTTTAGTGGATAGAAGGGTGGGAGGGAAGGGGGATTAAATTTACTGCTTCAGTGACTACAGATCTGAAATAAATCTCCAATTCAATGATAGATCAATAACATCAAGATTGGGTTTAAATTATTAATAAACTATGAGAAATGAGGATAATTATTCTATGAGTCACAGCTCTCTAATGCACTGCACATTTTTTCCCTGAGACATCTGCATTGAAGCCCAACCTGCATATCTTTTGGCAGAAAGCTGTAGCCAAGCAGTTAATGTTTTTTGTTTTGCTAGCTAAGCATTTCATGAACCCTAGACAACCTAGACAGTGTGCTTCACTCACAGAGAAACCCATAGGCCAGGATCCCCTAAAACACTGAGGTATCTTATGAGTCCCTGGAAATCAACGTGATTGATTTAAATGCCATTTGTGAATGGTTCAGAAGGTCCTCAAATGTCCTTTGAAACCTGGATGTCTGGAGATAGAGGAGTTGTGCCAGCCTAAAAGGAGATGCTCACCTTGAAAAGTGGCCTTGGATGGTTGCAGAAGCTCATCTTACAGAGGTGGCAAGAAGGAGGGACAACCTGAGGACTGCTGGAGGCATCCCTGAGGGGATGGGAGGGGAGGAACAGTTTTTGCACATTGCTAGTAGACTGCAATGACAGCACCATTGAATTGCTGGCGGATTTCAATTGAAATAGCTCTCCCTTTTCAGGCAAAAAGAGAGAAAACCATGTCTCAGGCAACAGCTGTCTCTGCTGACTGAGACAGCTCACAATGATGCAGTTAGGCTGGAGATCCTGAGAACCTTTAGGTATCCTCCCACCTCAAGCAGCTGTCATCCCTCAGCTGTGTCATTATGGTGTACGGTGGTGATAGATAGCAGCTTTTAAGGGGCAGCTCACTGCAAAATCAGCTCGTGCCTGCTCTTTGGCAGAGTGGGTTTAAATTGGCTCAGAGCACTCTTGATGATGCTCATCAGCTGCTGGGCTATCAGGTGAGGTGCCGGGTTTTACCAGGAGGGTACCTTACCTAAGAGGAGAGGAACAGAACAGAACTCAGGATATTGGTGATGACAGGTCCTTATCCTTGTGAAAGTTAGGTCTGCAGCATACAGAGGGGAGAGATGCACTCATGAAGGTAAGGAGAGCAGAGCAGGGAGAGGTAACTGCCAGCACACCAAAATGGAGAAGGACAATTGGTAGCAGCTGTGCACAAAGTCTTCTATGGTCTTAGTGCTTTCCTTGCCTCTAGGCTCACTGGATGAAACAAAGTTATATCAGTCTTAAAATCGCTTTTTTGTTTATCTCAGCTTACACAGTTCTGCAAATGACATTAGGTGACCCCCACTCAGCTGATGATGGTATCACTCTGATGGATTGGAGCTATGCTGGGACACACCTCCTTTAACCATAGCATGTCCAGCAGCAACTGGGGCTTTCCATATACCCTTCCTCTGTCTCCTTTCACCTGAAGTTGTGGGTCAGGGTACAAAATCATTCTGAGGCTACGACATGGAACTATCAAGGTGTCCAGACACTTCTACTTGTGCAATGTAGGAATAATTTCTTATAGCCCCTGTGATATTTTAAATTTAAATTTAAAGATGCCTGTGGCCTTGACAAATAATAATAATAATAAAAAAAAAACAAACCAAAAAAACCAAGTCACAAAAAAATTATGAAAATGAGATACTGAACAAATTGTGTTTGGGGCTTGACTGTGATCTGATTCCAGGTAAGGAGTGAAGGACTTTTTAAAATTTTTTGTTTATTAATCTCCATTAGTAATTTAACAAGGCCTTTACACATCACTGCTTTCTTATTAGTTACCTATAAATTATAAAGGATTCTGGGCACAGCATACACAAACTAATGTATCTGTGGATGAAAACTTTTGAGGAATAGGGGGAGTAGTGATGCTCTGGTGCCTCCATCGTGTGTTTGCTCTCCCAACTCTGCTAGGGTAGTAAAATGCCATCATTGCTGCCTTACACATGAGGAGCAGAGCCCAGTAAAGGGCCATGAGCAGGTTAACGGGGACCAGTATCAAGGCCAAATCTCATGGAAGCCCCTGTTTCTGGGACCAGGGGTAGGTGAGTGACTCAGGACACTCTATGGTGTTTGCTTGAGGATGAGACATGATCACACTGAACAACCTTCCTACTCGTTAAAGGTCAGGGTGCAGCCTCAGCAATGCGTGGGCAGCTGGCTGCATGCATCCCAGATCACAGTCAGTCCCTTAAGGACAGCTCAGGCCAGGCCTGCTGGGAGCTGGACTGCTGGGTCCCTTCTCACAAACATCTCAGATGGAGAGAAAATCTCTTTTTTTCTTGCATTTGTGTAGTGACTTTCTGTTAGCCAGAAAACTCTGACTGATTTCCCTTTATGTCACATCAGAGGTTTTACCTCAGTCCATAACATTTTCAAAATTAGAGGAAGAAATAGAGCCTGCACTCTTTCAGGCTGCAAGTTATGGATTTATAATGTTTATTTCTATAAATATTAAACAATTATATTTATATATAAAATTAATAACATATTTAAAATTTATATGAATAAAATTTATTAACTGAGATGAAAAAAACACTTTGCTGCATGTTCATGTAGCAATGCAGCAGCCTTCCCTTAAACAGCTACTTGTATCTATTTCCCTTGGTGCCAAGGTAACATCTGGTAACATCTTTTAAGAAAAGAGTATAAACTTCCCTCAGATATTCCTATAAAGATTGTTATCAGTGAACTGAGTGCCACTTAAAGTACATTGAAGAAGAATTTGGTCTTTGTCTCTTGAACAAGAGTCTCTATTCAATTTCTTTTCTTTGCCTTCTCTCTGCAGGGAAGGTTAGATATGTCTGTATGTTTATGTCAGACAGACTAAAGGAGTGAGCTACGTTTCCAGCTGGTGTAAATTTGTGTTGCTGCAGCAGCGTCGGTGGTGTGAAGGGTGGTATTATGCTGATTTATTATGGCTGGAGAATCAGACCTCCTTTTCCTCCCCAGCCGGAAGAGCAGCCTGTAAAATAAAAGCCACAAAGCTCAGTTGATTTGAGAGATACTGCATGGGATTTATTTGTCTAACAAAATTTAAAAAAAAAAAAAAAAATTAAAAAACTCTCTGCAGAGGCTGGCAGCATCCCTTTTAATACAGCAAATGTAGAGGGGCCCAAAGACAACCACTCAGACAGACATAACTTCCAGTTTATTAATAGCAGGGGCCAAGTAGTGGCTGCCAGTCTGTGAATGTCTTGGGTATACCGTAAATTTCCGGTTGTTAGGTGTTCCTGCTGCTCGCCTGTGTATGGCATAAATACAGCCTAACGTGATTGAATTATATAGAAAAATGCTACCAATTACTCTGCTTACTTGGATTCCTTCGGCACAGATCCTCTGGGCTGAACTGGTGGAGAATATGTCGCTGGTGCTGGAGGGGAGAGAGAGCTTTCTTTAAAAATAAAAAAAGATCTTCTTTTTGTGTAGAACAGCAGGGATTTTTTTTTTCCTGCCTTGAGATTTCTTGCCATTTCATTATTTTGTATTTCAAATAAAACCTTCCCACCTTAACGAGGAACATTTTTCCCCATCAGTTTTAATGGTACGATAAATTGTGGGAGAGTGAAGAAAAAGCTCCTGAAAATGAACCTTTAAAACAGTAGCTGGAGACTAAAGACAGGCTTTGCAGAGGAAGAGACAAGAGTTACAAGCTAATTTACTTTGTCTTTCTGTTCAGGTTTCATCTGTAAACAGCTTGGGTTTCCTTATTTTATGGACTCTTTGGGAGGACACGTTCCCATGGGTGTTTCAGCTTCCCTGTGGCTGCACAGAGGCAATGGGGTGCAGGAGACTGCAGTTGCCCCTCTGTGGGAAGGTCATGATGCTACAAGAATGAGGAGGAAAAAGCCATTT
>VYXB01007040.1:742010-818691 GCA_013397135.1 Pachyramphus minor
AAAAAAAAAAAAAAAATTAAAAAACTCTCTGCAGAGGCTGGCAGCATCCCTTTTAATACAGCAAATGTAGAGGGGCCCAAAGACAACCACTCAGACAGACATAACTTCCAGTTTATTAATAGCAGGGGCCAAGTAGTGGCTGCCAGTCTGTGAATGTCTCGGGCATACCGTAAATTTCCGGTTGTTAGGTGTTCCTGCTGCTCGCCTGTGTATGGCATAAATACAGCCTAACGTGATTGAATTATATAGAAAAATGCTACCAATTACTCTGCTTACTTGGATTCCTTCGGCACAGATCCTCTGGGCTGAACTGGTGGAGAATATGTCGCTGGTGCTGGAGGGGAGAGAGAGCTTTCTTTAAAAATAAAAAAAGATCTTCTTTTTGTGTAGAACAGCAGGGATTTTTTTTTTCCTGCCTTGAGATTACTTGCCATTTCATTATTTTGTATTTCAAATAAAACCTTCCCACCTTAACGAGGAACATTTTTCCCCATCAGTTTTAATGGTACGATAAATTGTGGGAGAGTGAAGAAAAAGCTCCTGAAAATGAACCTTTAAAACAGTAGCTGGAGACTAAAGACAGGCTTTGCAGAGGAAGAGACAAGAGTTACAAGCTAATTTACTTTGTCTTTCTGTTCAGGTTTCATCTGTAAACAGCTTGGGTTTCCTTATTTTATGGACTCTTTGGGAGGACACGTTCCCATGGGTGTTTCAGCTTCCCTGTGGCTGCACAGAGGCAATGGGGTGCAGGAGACTGCAGTTGCCCCTCTGTGGGAAGGTCATGATGCTACAAGAATGAGGAGGAAAAAGCCATTTTGGCCCAAACACCTCATACAATCGGATGTGGTGACCTGAGGGTTTTCCTGTCAGAGCATCATCTTTCTCCTCCAGGTTTGCATTAATGCAGTGGCCACAGGCTGCCTGTTTCCTTCTGTGCAGAGCACAGCAGACCGGGAGTCTGTCACAGCCCTCATCTACCAGACTAGTTGTACATCTCAGCTTGTCTCAAATGCTCTATCAGGTAAAACAGCTCTTATGCAACCTACCTCAGTGTCTGCATACTATGTGGTGTTATTTCCAAAAAATCAGGAAGGGCAGATGGAAGAGATTTAGGGCAGGCATATGCAGAAGGTAGCGGGAGACATGCCTATGGACTGGCAAAAGAGTGTGGAAAATGAGGTGCTTGGAGAGGGCAGTAGGGTGGCAGGGAAGATGGTAGAAAAGAAAATTTAGGAGAGTAAGACACATGGACTAAAGGAGAGGTATGGCTATGACAGGGAGCTAGAAGAAACAACAAAAGCATTGAAGTGAAGGTTATTGTCCAGATTACATAAGTCACCCTTATGAAAGACAAAAAACAGTGAAAACAGACGAAAAGAAGCAAAATAAGCCCCGTGAATCACTGTACTGTACAAATTCTTGAAGATATTAGATGTTGACACTGGGTCCCTAATGAGACATTCCCATATTTGATATTCATTGGTAAATCTTCTTGTGTCTAAATACTAGCTCTCTACTGAAACAGCCTGAAACAAACTTCATATATCATCTGAATTTTAATTGTGATGTAGAAATCTAAGAAACGACTGCCTGAAATAGCACTGAGAGAGATTTCTGCATGCATTTGCTTCCTATCTTTTGTGGCTGTTTCAGATTCTCAGCCTCTTCCCAGGACAGATTCGTCCCCAAGGATGGGGGATGTATGCTTGATATGTATGTTTGATAAGAATACTTTATTTCCAAATGGAAAGCCCTTAAAAAATAAACCTTACATGTATGAACAGTTGATCTTTCTCCTTCTTTGCAGCTGGCAAATTTATGTTGAGAAAAATGTGAAAGTGAGCAGAAAACACTTCCATCGGTAAACCCCCAAGGAGGACCAATTTATGAATTCCTTAGGAAATAGATAATCCTTTACTTCAAGGAATAGCCATCTCTTTCATGCTGGCTGTACACTTTTGTCTGTGCCAAAGCAGGCTGTGCTAGGGGCTCTCCCATAGCAGGTGAAATGCCTGCTGGTAGCATGTTCAAAGAGGAATTATGGAAAAAGTCCAACCTTTCCTTCGAAAAAATTATTTCTACTTACGATAAGGCCAAATTGTCCCACTTGGACCCCTGTTTGTGATCCAGACTCTGCTGCAGAAAGACAGACTTTCTCTATGTAGGCAACCAGTTGCAGTTCTCCACAGCTGCTGTGCGGTTCCCTTCCAATGGCTTTTGAAGGAGCCACTTTTCCCTTTATCACCCACTTGCAGGGGACAGCTGTGACCCTGTCCTGTGTACAGCTACAAGCCACATCCTGACTTGCAAGTACTGTCACCACAGGCAGCCAGAACTGAAATGGGACAAGTTCTTAAAGTCCTTAAAAAAGGGGGTTTATCCCCTATAACGTAGAGGGGTTTCCTTTCCGTGGATTAACTATTTTTGTCCCTGCTATCTGCCTCCAGACATTGGCTGGATTACTTAATGAGCTGTAAAATATTATTAAAAGCAGGGGTTATATATATATATATATTTATATTTAAAGTATATATATATATATGAAGTAAACATAGCTTGAGATATCTATTAAGACAGTCTGATATTAATTAGCTTGTGTTTACATTCAACAGAGCAACTCTTATCCAGACAAAACTAAAATGGATGCTGTCTAAATGGATCAGCATGTTTTGTGTTTAACAGTAAAATCCCACTCTTTCCAGACTAGTACCTTGCACTTTTGATAAGCTCTCTCCATGGCTGGGATTCAAGTCTGGATGCTGGTGCTCCATACCATGTTCTCACAGCTCAATATGTTTTCCCAAAACATGGTACAAACCAGTCCAGCAGTTCACACAACTGCATCCCTCAGTAGGAGGCAGGGAAGGGCAGGCCTACGTTGTTCCTAAAAATCCATCACCATTTTAGGTGCACATACATGGCACTCATATTTAACCATATGATCGAGTGACTGCAACACTCAACAAAGGAAGACCGACCAGTATCACCTAGCTAGACTTCTGTAAGCACTTCAACATGGTCCTAGATAAGTTTCTTAACTCCAAGTTGCAGAAACACAGATTTGAAGGGTGGACTATTTAGTAGATAAGGAATTGGCTGGATGGATGCAGCCAGAGTTGTGGTCAACAGCTCTACGTTCAAATAGAGGCCGCTGACCAATGGTGTCCCCTCAGGGCTCTGTTTTGGGACTGATACTCTTTAGTATGTTCATCAGTGACCCAAATAGTGAGATCGAGTGCACCCTCAGCAAGTTTGCAGATGAAAACAAAGCTGAGCTGTGTAGCTGACACAACAGAAGAATGGGCTGCTATCCAGAAGAACCCAGACAAGTTTGAGAAGTGAGCTCACAAGAGCTTCAGGATGTTCAAGTCGAAGTGCAAGGTGCTGCACCTGGGTTGGGGCAATCCCAGACATCAGTATAGACCAGGAGAACTCATTGAAAGCAGCCCTGTGAAGAAGGGCTTAGGGGTTCTGGAGGATACAAAGCTGGTTGTGACCTGGTGATGTACTCTTGCAGCTCAGAAAGCCAACCACATTCTTGACTGCATCAAAAGAGGTGTGACCAGCAGGTTGAGGGAAGTGATTTTGACCCTCTAATCTGTCCTTGTGAGACCCCACCTGGAGCACTGTGTTCAGCTCTGGGGACCTCAGCACAAGGAAGACATGGACCTGTTGGAGTGGGTACAGAGGAGGGTCATAAAGATGATCAAAATGGTGGAGCACCTCTCCTAGAAGACAGGCTAAGTGAGTTGGGGTTCAGCCTGGAAAAGAGAAGGCTCCAGGGACACTTCAGCAGAGGCCTTTCAGTACTTAAAAGGGGCTTATAAAAAAGAGGGGGAGGGACTTTTTGCATGGACAGATAGTGACAGGACAAGGGGTAATGATTTTAAATTGAAAGAGGGGAGACTTATATTGACCCTGACTCAGTTGGTCAGAGCATGATGCTCACAACACCAAGGCTGGGGGTTTGATCCCTGTACAGGCCATTCACTTAACAGCTGAACTCGCTGATCCTTGTGAGTCCCTTTCAACTCAGAATATTCTATGATTCTTCTGTGATTAGATGTTTGGAAGAAATTCTTTACTGTGAGAGTGGTGAGACACTGGCACAGGTTGCTGAGAGAAACCATGGATGCCCCATCCCTGGAAGTGCTCAAGGACAAGCTGGATGGGACTTTGAGTAACCTGGTCTAGTGAAATGTGTCCCTGCCCATGGTGGGGAGGTTGGAACTAGATGATCTTCAAAGATCGCTTCCAACCCAAACCATTCTACAATGGTTCATTTTATGGTTCTATTATATGAAGACAGAAATATAGAAAAGATCAAGGACAACCGTCTTATTCTCTCTCCTTCCCTCTAAAAGATTACTAAAAAATACCTGTTAAAAATCTTTCGTTTCTTCAGGGATCTCTCAGGAACCTCAGCTGCAATTTTTTCTTGTTTTGCAAGAAGGGATGAGGAGGCTCCTTCAGGCTCTGCATCATGGACAAAATCTCTGCTGGTTCTTCTACTTGTCTCTTTGTCAAAGAGAGCAAGATAAGCCTGCTCAATATAATTTTGTACTCTCTGCATTTTGAAGGCTTCTTTAGAAGCCGCGTACTCCTCTTCCAACCTTTTCAAATTTTCCACTGTGGGAGCAGAACTGGAACCTGATGACCCAGTCCCAAGGGTAAATGTTTTTGGTTGGGACTGGTTATTGCAAGACTCTGACAGCTTGCTTCCATTAAACATATCTGCAATGCATTAAGGAGATGAGAATCTTTAGCAACAGGCAAGGTCAATTCATCATTCTTGTAACAAAGAAAGAAAGAAAAGAGAAATCCCATTAGTCATTTACTCCTGACGGGCATATTGATTGATGTAGTTAAAATGTTCACACTAAGATAACCTTATTAGATTGAAAATCACTTTCTTTTCAAGAGGATCTACTAGGCTCCAATTCAACAAAGCACTTAAACAAATACCTGATATTAAGGGCATGCCCAGGTCCTATTGGTGGGCTTTTCTTAAATAGTTCCCATCCAAAACTTAAAGGCCAAAGCTTAAGATAGCTACAAAAGATGGGCATAATGCCTTATCTGCGTTTTAGGTAGGACCAAAGTTGAGTAATCAAATACCTCACATCACAACACACAGTGGTACCCTCTGCTGCACTAAGGCTGTACTAAAGATTGCATCAGTGATTTCATTATTAACCTAGTTTGCTTTGGCTGTAAAATTCTGTACAGCTGAAACTTACTGTGTGCAGGCTGGAATGGAGTGCACTTTATATTCATTACTAGTACTCAGACAAATTATTTTGGACATTTTTTGCTATATGCTGATGGAGAAAAAAATAAAAATGTACAGTGGAATCTATTGAATCTGTTTAATTGGACCTGCTGGTGGCCATCCGACCATGCCAATTAAATAAAGACAAACAAAAGCAGCTCTCAGAGGACCTGCAGTGAATAAACCCAGGGTAAATACTGCATGATTTTTGTTATTGCATTATTCTGTATAGATGTGTGTCTGAAACATAAACTAGCCATAAAAATAGGCTCACCCTCCTGTTTGCAATATCTGCCTAATTGTGTCTCCATCTTCTGTTCACCCAGTCAGTCTGTTTAATGTCAAAAGATAAAGGAAGGAAAAATAATAGGGTTAGTTTGTCAGAACTAGCGCTTTGCAACCTCTTCTTTCCCTGCCTGCCCCTCCCTATCAATTCGCATTGGGCATGATGCTCCTTGCTCTGTCTGACTGCAAACTGAGATGGCTGTTTCCAGGTGTTTTATTAATGCAGAAAGCCCAAAACCCTTCAGTGCCCTGCATGTCAGCTTTGTGGCATCCATGAATCACCTCCAGACTTTGCAGACTCCTCTGTCCGTATGAGCAGAGTGGTCTCTTCCAGCACTGTGGCAGCCCACACACACACTCTCACTCAGACACTGCAGGTGTGCTGGGGATCGCTCAGCAGGACATGCTCTTCACCCCTTGGCCCAGCTTCCCCAGTGGAATGATTTCTGAGGAGAGTAGGCAAAGGCTAAACAAGACCAGCACAGCACTGTCAAAGGTGAACACACTGACTAGACAAGGTCCCAGCCAGCACTGTTTCAGAGGTGCTCTGGCAATGGTCATCCTTTACCATTTGTGTACTAAAGACCATAGGTCTGTGACACACTGGTTAGCACATTTTAATCTACAAAGCTGAACTAGTTTACTTGCTTAATACAAGTGTCTGACACAATGAACTCAAATGTTACAGAGAAGCACAGGCACAGGGTATCAGTATTTTTCCTTTTTCAGTCACGGATTCACAAAATATTCTGAGTTGGAAGGGACCCACAAGGATCATGGAGTCCAACTCTTAAGTGAATAGACTGTATGGGAATTGGATCTGTGGCCTTGGTGTTATTAGCACCATGCTCTAACAAACTGAGCTAATCTCAGGCTCAAACTTATACATCTCATTAAAGGAAATCACTGAGTTGGTTTGGCAAAAGCCATATTCCCTAATTCTGAGCTGATTCACATTAAGGATGGTCTTCAATTCTCCTCTTATCCTTCTCCTGCAATGTTTTTTTTTTAGTTTTCTGGAACTTTCCTTCTGATCCAGGTACTTACGAAAACCAATACAAATGACCCAGAGAGACCCCCAAAGTTTTCTGTTTTTCTACCGTTAGGTTTAGGTTGTCTGTCAACATCTGTTGTCTGTAAAGCACCTAGCTCTACTAGTGCCAGTTTAACACTGCATCCTTCATTGCTGGGACACAAAGTTTCCCAAAATATCCCAAACAGTATATTATCATGTAATCTAGTGACATCACTAATTTTAATCTCCTTAGAGAACTAGTTTATGAAAAGTCTGTAATTTCTACCTTTTGTAAACAATTCTGTCATTTATCCTGTAACAACTTGTTAAGGTTCCTTTGCTTTTTCATCATACTTAAAAACATCTCTATGTCATTAGCTCTGCTGATAATCTTCCTGCTGTCATTCTATCTTATCTATCAAGTTTTCATGGTCACAGACCTGTAGAACAACACAGGCTGGAAGTTGCCTCCAGAGATCACTAGAGTCCAGGACTTTCCTCAAAGCAAGTCAGCTAATTCAGGCTCCTTGGGGTTTTGCTAAAATTAAAAAAATGGGGCAAATTTTAAATATTTCCAAAGCCTGAGATCCTACAGCCTTTCTGACCCCCATGTTTAACCACCCTCATGCTGAAAATATTTTTGCTAAAATTTAATTGGAATTTCCAATATTCCAGTGTGTGTCTGTTGCCCCTTATCCCACAGCAGTGCAACTCCGAGACGGCTGGGTGTCTCCTCTTCACCCTCTCATTTGGCAGCTCCAGGCAGCAATGGGTTGTACTTGAATATTTTGTCCTCCAAGCTGAACAGTCCTACTTCTCTCAAACTCCTCTTGCACATGTAGGTTTCAGCTTCTACATGTCTTGGTGACTTTCTCTCTAGTACATCCATGTCTATCACACTGGGGAGCCCCAAATTGGACACAGAATTCCAGATGTGCCTCACTAGTGTCAAGGAGAGGGTAACAATAATGTCTGTCCACCTTGTGTTTGGAAACAAAGTCTAACTGGGCTGTTTTGGTTGCTGCTTCCTCCAGCTCAGGGCTGCCTGTGTTTCCCTGCTGTAATGCCCTGTAGTTGCCCTTTGCCTTGGGTTGCAATGCGTGCACGTGGGCAAGCTCAGAGGATGCTCTGGAACAAGTCAGTGCCATTTTCACAATGTTTGCATGGCAAGGGATGTCCTGGCTTTCTGTCTATGCACAGTGTTTCACCTAGGTATGTCTGTGCACACCACCACCGCTTAACACTGGCTGTTATCCTTGAAGTCTTCCTCTTTCATGAATGTTTAAAGGACATTTCGTAATGTATTACTAGTAAGGCTTTTCAAAAATTTCCTCTTGCAACCTTGAAAATAGGGAATTAGAATAAATAAAAGTACAACTGAGCTGAGCATTTTTCAAACCCAGTGGAAGAGCACGAGCCATGAACCTGCAGGCTTAGCTCACTGACTGGCTCCATGAAGCAGCAGCAGCAGTGCCTAGGGGCAGGATCTCATTCTTCATATACAGTTTGTCTGTGTTGCCTTGTTTCATTTCCCATCCTGACTACCTCCAAAACAAAAGAGAAAAATCACCCTATACAGCAAGTGTGGAGAACTACTCTTCCAGTGGCAGAAAAATGTTTTGAATGGATTTTCCCGTTCTCCCTATGCCACTCCACACAAAAACATAAATCTGATGGTATGGAAATCATATATCTGCAGGGTAAAGCCTTCAGGACAGATAGCTTTTGGCCCTGTGCTTATGCTGTACATGCTGGTCTGAGTTTCATACTTATCAGGAAGGTTCTACAGAGTAATATGAATTACAGTAGCATTTAGAGGACCCTCTATTGGCACTTGGCACATCAAAGCTGCACAACTCACGGATCAGCAGTTTCCGCACAGTTTGAAGAAATGCAGTACTTGAATGTTCATGTTGAACTTTTCCAGGAAACTGAAGAGGATCAAATGAAGTGTTTTATTGAATTCTAAATACGGAGTATTCTTTTTGTTTGCATGCTTGCTTTCATCAGAAGAAACGTTAGAAAAAGAATCCCATGGGAAATTAAAGGGGTGGAATGCCATATTTTGAAAGTGCCAGAATTAAATATTCCTGTTTTGGGAGTTTCCCTCCCCCTCTCCATCATAAACCATTCTGGGATTTTGATATCAAACTTATTTTTCACTTGACCTGATGCATATTTTTGTTACAAAGCCCAATTTTTTTTGCAAAATGCAAATAAATGTTTTGCTAATCTGGGCAGATAGGATCACCACACAAAGAAGAGTGCTCTTGCTTTTGTAAGATCATAGTTCATAGGGACTGGTACTAAATAGAAAAATCATTTACATCAAAATGTCAGGCTTAAAAATCTCATAGATAATGGAAAGCTGCCCATTATAATGTCACAGGATCTTGTCCACTAACTATTCACAAACACATCTGCAGCACCGCAACGCATTTTGTCCAAAGCCATATCTGTTCCTGACATCAGAACTCTCCATAAATAGCAAGAGAATTCAAAGCAACATTTACTGGCTTCTGTGAAGCTCCTTCTATAGCTGTTCTGTTCTCATAATAATATGTTAAAACCTAGTCAGAATATTTGAATCTTAGAGAAACAAAACACAGCTGAAGTAGCTGGAAGGCAAAGGGCTCAGAAGGCAATTTCCTCTGATTCATCAGGAGACAAAGGCAGAATGATGACTGTATTTGTGTTAATAACAGTGGAATTGCCTCCCTGGCGCTGTTACCCCCATATTTCTTTAGCTCTTGCTCTCATGCTCCATCTTATAGCACCCCACTCCTCTGCTCTCAGTCATGGCCAGGCTGGATGAGTCCATGGAAGGTCACAGCAGGACCTCCTGCCATTCCCATCCTGGGGCACTGCCCTGAGCAAAGTGGGCTGGTGAACTGAGATGCCAAGCCACACACGGATATTCCCATCACAACTGCCAGCTTCACCATCAAAACCTAGTTTTCCTTACTCTGAGCTCTCCCATCATCCCTCATTAAAAATCAAACTGACTTCACCCTTTCTTTGACAACATCCGCTTGGTTGGGATCCCCTGTTGGGTGGAAGGATGGTCAGGAGAACATTGTCAAGCTCTTTCACTGAGAGCAACTCGTGGGACCCAGTATCCCAGGCAGTTCCACTGGGTGCTGCAAAAGAGATGACGCCTTCCCTGTAGGAAAATGGTATTCTTTGCACATCTATAAGTCCCCAGGTAGAGTCAGAAGACAGAGAGTGCAATGCCATCAAATGAGGATTAAACTCTGTGCCATATTGTAAAATGTCAACTAAATTAATTCAGTCTGTAAGCTCCCTGCACATACCACAAAAGGTAGAGGAGTGCTATGTACACAAGGCTAGAGACACTTTTATACACAGACATTGGAGTGGAATTTCCACACCACAGTAGGTCTGGAGAGAATACTATGTAAATATGAGTTTAGTCAGCCTCTGCTTTCCTTTGTTATCTTCAAGATATTTGTGCTAGTAGAGGAAATCTTTCCCTCTAAGCAATACCTGCTTGATCCTATGCAATTTATAATCTTGCAGTTTATAGTCCACTGCAATGAAATGCATCTGGTGGTGTCTCAGCTTTGTTTAGATGTGACTTTGTGGTAGGACTTTCCAATGCAATAGCTGATCTCAGGAGCTGTCAGACCCACAGGCCGGGAGGGACTGTGGGCTCCACTGAAGCGTCCCTGCAGTCCCCACATTTTGTTGGAGCAGAGTGGCTTGCTGGTATCATGGGTGCCGTGACACACAGAGCTACAGCTTAGCACCATCCACCAAGGGCAGACTGGGGTGCTGGAGTCCACGCTTCCTTAAATGCTAAAGAAGCAGCTATGTTTGTGTATATATGCAAATGCATATACATATACATCTATGCATTTATTTACACATCCAAGGAGAGTAGCTGTGTGTTTTCCTAATAGTGTGCACATTATACACACAGTATTGTTATTATTATACACATTATATACATTTATACATATATGTATATCAAACATTAAGCAATATATTTTATATATATACATATATGTGTGTATATATATATATATGGGAAAAACATTTATGGGCTTTAATTGCCAAACAAGCCTATTGAAACCAACCAGGTTGTTTCACTTATTTCTGCTATTGCAGCTGTGTCCAGACTAGGTCTCCAAATTCTGAGTTATAACCACTCCTCTTGCAGAGAAAACAATCTTCTAAAATAACTGTCTCTGCACTTTGCACTTTCAAAGATGTTTGGAAAGTAATTGGTTGCTATAAATCACACAAAAGACTCTTGAGTGGTCTCCTGTTGTGCAGTCCTTATGCCTGTTGCATCCTACCTGTCCTGTAAGCATCAGCAGAGACCAGAATACTCATCTCAGCAGTGTCTTTCTATTTGAAGGGCTGCATCCAAAAACCTGGATCTCACCAGAAGTGACCTTGGCTCCAGCTCAGGGGCTGCCTACCTCTCTGTAACATGCAGTGGCCGCTAGTAGACTTAATAGAAATTCAGAAGGATATGGCAAATATGTGATAATCCAGGCCCCAGAGAATTCCCTCAGCCTCAAGGTTATAAGGACCATGCTAGTTCTGCAGGTGCAGCAATGAGAACCAATTGGCTCTGTTTGCAACCAGTAAAGCCCACAATTAAGAACTGAACCCACTTATTCTGGTAAATAAAAAAAAATTGCATTTGTAATATATAGGCATAAACAACTTAAGAGAGGTATGCAGAATCAGACTACCAACCTCTACTGTTGGGATTTAAAATCCAACTTTAGCAGATGTCATTGTGGCCCAGAACACATGCTCTACACACAGCTGAGCAGATACAGTCCATGAATGCTCTTCAGAAAGCCTGGCACTTTAAGAGCATAGCAATTGCACACCACAGTAAAACCAAGCAGCTCTGGCCATAAATCATGGTTGTTAAGTGAGTGTTCTGGGATGTGCGTCATGAGACACAAGAAGTGATCCGAAGTTAGACTGAAAGCACAGAAATCCCAGATTAACACTGCCAGTGGTTCTGTCTCTTTCCTGCTCTGGAAGGGTAAAGAACTCATCTGAAAGCAACACCAGGGATTTATTGAGTATGGCTCTGGGTAACACAGAGCTGAAGTTACTACTGGTTATGGTTTTGATTTCTAACACTGCAGCAAACTGCAGGTAGAAACATTTTGAACTCATTTTGGTACTGAGGACCTGATCCTCTCATTCATGCAAAGGCCTTTTGGCAGGATAGTCTCTCCTGTTTCATGTCCTGCAGTGCAAGAAGGAAGCCCAGGCACTGCTGCCTTTTGTCCTGCCCTCTGTAGAAGCCCAATATTTTAATAGAGATCAGAATAGCATTTCTTAGAGGTGGCAAATAATGCATAGCTAATCCATTAGCCTCAAACACAGAGCTAAAGGTCACAGCATCAACACAAACAGTGAAACACCAGAGGTGTAAATTTGCAGCGATACTAAGTAACTACAGTTTCTGTAGGTTTAGAGGAGAATAAATGAGTTTCTTACTCATTTCTTAGAGAAACAAAACACAGCCAGAATACTGGCTCAGTATTCTCTATAAATGAGAATATGAAGTCAGTTGTACTGAGAGAGATCTGAGAAGATCTCTGGTGTCTCCTCCTTCCACTGATGGAATAAACTATCCTTATATATTCAACTGAGCCTCTTATGCTGCCCTCTCTATAGTATGCATCTAAAAATCTAAATGTTATGGTAAGTCTAAGGAAAAAATACATATAGTCATAGAACTATCTATTAAAACTAAAAGTTCTGAAGTAGACATTTATGACAGTGTAATCTGAAAAGAATAAAGAGATAAAGGAATGTGAATATTGTTTATGAAGAGAACAGAGAGAATGAGAAAGAAGCCAAGAGACAATGCCATCAGCACTGATCCTGCTGAGCACAGTCCTACCAAATGACTTAAAAACCTCTTGCCTGAACTGTATCTGTATAGGCACCTTGGCAAGAGGCTTCATGCCAGGAAGCACTGTCCCCATGTGCCATTTGTAGAGTCTGCCAGCGTGATGGTCTGCACCAGGATCTGAGGTGGAGGGGAGGGGGGCAGAGGGGGAACTGACTCCAGCTCTCACCAGGACTGGCTCAACAGAGGTTTGAGAAAATTTTTCCTTAATTCCCTTTTTTATATTTTGCTTTTTTAAAGGTATGTTATAGTATGGTCTAGTCAACTGTTGCTCATACAACTCAGGAAAGTTTGATCTCAGGGATGGCTGAGGGGCTGAAGGGGGAAATTGGCTCTGATTACCCATCCTTGTGTCTCTACCCTGCCCTGCTGCAGGGAAGGCAATGGCCCTCAGGGCATTCTGCAGGTACCTCCTCTTTCTTCCTCCTTAACTCCCATGTATGATGGTTTTTTTTCTGTCAGGGGTTTGCCAAAAGATTTTTTGCAAAAGGTTTTTGCCAAAAGGTGTGAAAGGGAAACAGGGAAGGAGAACAGCAAAAATCAGTTCAACGAGGAAACATAGGGGTAAATGGTAAAGCAGCATCTGACAGCCACACCAGGGCTCCAGAAAAGCTTTGTCCCTGTCAAACCCTGGTCAGGTGTCCCAGAACATGCTTACCTCTTTGGGCTAAAATAGCCAGGGGACCCCTGGCCACAAGGAGCAGGCAGAGTTCTACTGGCAGGGAGGTACCTGGGATGCCCTCGTGGTCTTCAGTGTCCCTGGGTGTGGCTGGGACTATTCCCCTCGCTGTTCTGGGGGGCTGTTGTCCCCTCACATTCCACTGGGGATCCATAGGGGTTCTGTTGGGGTTCTGCTGGGGTTCTATTGCCATAGTTCCTGCATTGTCATACCACATGTTGTCAGATAGGGAGGTGGGGGGCTCCTGCCAGGTTGCAGCCCTTCCTGGACATTTTGGAGAGGCTGTGGGAGCCTGGCCAGGGACGGAAGATGGAGGGGATAGGGACTTGCTGTGTTGGAGGATGTGTGAGATCACATCCAGAGAGGTGGGGCAGGCCTGGTATACTGGAAGTGGGAGGCCAGTCTGTGAGCTTTCTTGAGGAAGGATCAGTACTGCTGGCACCTGAGGCACTCTGTCCCCAGCAAGCCCTGAGGGAGGGCAGGTGAATTACCCTTCTGTGCTCCTCCAAAAGCTTGATGAGGAGAGGTGGGCCCATCCACCTAAGTCATGGTGGATGGGTTCCAGCCAAGGCTCCCTTGCTGTTCTTTTTGCCATGTGCTGCCTCTTGACTCTTATCTGTCATGAACTGCCCACACGGTCCCCAGCACACCATCATCCTCACCCAATCCAGCTGCCAGTGCTGGGGCATGGAGTGTATTTGTAACTCCTGCTGTCCTCCAAAGGGCTCTCTAGATTGTTGGGTTCAGATCTTTTATATATGTGCCTTTTTTCCTCCCATCCAGAGGTCAGATAAGGTTGCTACTTGTTCTGGCAGCTGAATGTCTGAGCTGGAAGGGCTTGGTGAAGTTGCAAAGGCAACTTCAATGACTCGGGCAAAAACTGCTTTTACTTTTCATTCAGAGATTTCTTGAAAGGAAAGCCAGTTTAAAGGAACTCTTGCTTGACTCCATCTGTGAGATGTATTGGTGCTGTCAGGAAGTTGTGGTTCCATCTCTGCTGCCTCCAGCTGTGCTTTACCCTCTGCAGCCAGTTCCTTTAAATCCCCCCCTGAAACTCTGTGGGATATTTTCCACTCTGGCAACTGTGCTCATTGTGCACCCAGGGACTGGCCTTTACAAGATGCACAGAGAAGAATTTGGCTTGTGCTGGGCAGTGTCTTGGTGGTTTTCTTAATGTTTTAAGGGAACAAAGGACAACGGGTGAAACAAAAAGCCACATGACCGGGTCAGCGGCCACCCAGCTGGGCTGCCTGCAGAGCCCTATGCTTTCTGTGTCCTTCAGCTCTATGGCACAGCCTGATTTTCCTTGTTGTGGGACAAGCCATAAAAATTGAACCAAAATGCCTGTGCAATTGATTTGGTGGGACTAGAGGAGTTTTCCTCCTCCTGGGTCCTGCTGCAAAGGATGGAGAGGAAGTACCAGATGATGGTCAAAGATGATGTCTGGGGCCAGGGGAAGTGCTCCTCTCCTATTCAAACAGTTGTGATTTCAGTTTTCACTTTTTGTCCCTGATTATTTCCTAAATGACATCCTAAGGGTGTGGAAGTTTCTCATGCAATGCTACTGTCATGGGTGGGCTGGGGCACAGCTTCCCATTGCAAAGTTTTGTGGAGGCAGGAGACATTCCCTAATGTACAGTTATTTAAATCAAAATTGGTTATTGTACAGTACATACCTCTAATATACTATAGATTTTATAATTGACTTTAATTTCTCACTAGGAAAAAGTCAATTCCTGCATGGCAGGGCAGCCAGAGGAAAGAATACTTTAGTCTGCTCAGCAAACAGGAACCTATTTGTAATCCAAAGGCCCTCCATTAGCTCTTACCTATTTAATGTAAAAACAGGATTTACTACACATACAACTTAATCCCCTTTTTATATTTGCATAGAGATCCCGGAGCATGTGTATGAATGGTTTTTGAGATAACAGAGAGAAGGCCTTGGGAGTCAAAGTCATTGTTTTTGCATGAAGTATTTAATGCTAGACATAAATATTGAGAAGACTAAATTCCTGTGCACTTGCAGACTTCAGTGTCATACTCCTGAGAATTTTTGTTTTATATCCAATTATTAAGAACCTGGTTGTAAGTGAATGAAAAAAAAAATTACAGGAAGCTAAAATGGCTTTGGAAACCTTAGTACAGACCCTTACGGGGCTTCATTTTCAGGTTAAAAGGAAAGACAGGTTATAGAAAAAACAGAAGCAAAGGTGGTGTACTTCTTATCTCCCTCAAAAGAGCGTGGCTAAGGTGTGGATGTGCCAGGCAGTAGAAACCAAGACATAGGAAAGGACTGTCTCCAGTGATGACCTCAAAGGGGATTGAAGCTGGAGTTCCTGTGGTGCACATTCATCAACCCTGCTCATTGTAATTCACATGATTTATGTTCTCACAATCATGATTAGGTGGTGAAAAAAAATGATCTACGTGCAGGCTAACTTCAGAAAGCGACATTCTTTGTTCATATCCAATCAAGCCCCACGGCAGGCAGTCCTTCTGATTTAGCATTAATTTTAATATGTGTGTCCCTGAAAATAACCCCCTGGCTTTGGAAACCTTAGAGATGAAGGACTATTGGCTGAGTACTGGGCAGAAGATTATGTCTGAGAGCTGTCATTGCTTTCTCCAGAGTCAGTTTTGCTAGAGTGACTCAAAGGAGGCACTGGCATGAAATTCGTTTTTAAAATATAGTCAAAGACAACTTGGTGGGGAAATTTACTTCACCAGACATAAAACAGGGTCCAGAGGAACTCCACCAGAATGTCTTTCAGAGTTGTTGTGATCTCAACAGTGCAATGTAGTGAGCAGCAGACTTTTGCCTTCCTGTAGGCAAGGTAATCAGAATAATTTTTTGCTCTTTTGCTTCTGAAGGCTGTGATAAGACTGGGTAAATGCATCTTCCTGTGGATGTAAAATCCCTCACTCACTTGACGTTGTCATGACTTCAATAGGCCAAGATTTTACACCAAAGCCTCCTTGTTGCTATCTCTCAAAGCTTTCCAGGATAGTCAAGTAACAGTCTGATTCTTGCCTGCTGACAACTTTGGCTCTTAATTTCAAGTCAAAGAACAGAAACCAACAAGCTGCACGGGTAGTGCTTTCATTCTTACTCTTACTTTCATTGTTAGGCAGTACCTCTTCATCATCTTGCTTTATCAAACTTGAAAAGCAAATCTTGACTAATGAGCAGGAACAGTTTGTGGCCAGTCAACCAGGAAAACAGCTCCATATGTATGGGGAAGGAGGAAATCAGAAGAAATCTGTTACTTAACTACTGCAGGCTGAGAAAATGGACTTGAACCCAAAACTTGAGTCAGTTCAATCAAACAGACAAATGAACAGGAACATTTTTATTAGCATACTACATACCAAAATTAAGGAACTGTTCTAACATTTCTGAAACTATTAGGCAGACACATTACACTGGTGGCAGCACTTTCCTATGCTCGAGTGGTTCTCCCACCCTACAATTTTTCTCCTATGAACAGAAATCTGTAGTGCTGATTGCAAAGGACAGATACTTAATTATAGGGCTCGTTATTATTAGAGTCTGGGAAATATAAAGTCTGCAGTTCATATGATGTAGAGAATGATGAAGCATCTCAAATCTCTACTCAAAGTAGGGTCTGTTGGAATTTGCACATTTATTTTCCCCTTTCAATCTGTGGGAAAGTTCATTTGCAACAAGATTTGGAATGCTTTGCAGTTCTTTTTCTTGACTTTTCTCAAAACTAAACTTTGAAGGCTTTCCTGACATATTTATCCCATCGGTCTGTCAGTCAGTCTCACAATACCCTTCATGCAAACCTATCAGGGCATTCTATAATCTAGTGTTTCATAGACATCTTGAAGGCAAAGAGTGTTTGACAACACCTCAAAGGCTTGACATCCTGCTGCGTGCAGGCACAACCCAGCAAGTTTCTGGGACATGTTGTCTCTTTGCTACCCTTGGTGCATGCCCTTGGCTGGTCACAGCATAGCAAGCTTGTCCTCAGACATGGCTAATAGGGAACAATTTTGGGAAAGGATGAGAGATGGTCTGTTTGCAGTTGGTGCACACCTCTGTCCTAGCTAGCAGTCTGCTTCCTTGTTGCACTCAAAACAGATATATTGTTTAGACTAAAATGAAGTCAGGGAGGGAAAAGAAAGCATTCAACAGCAGAGATGTGAGGTGAGGGAAAACAGGCACTTCTTCCTGTGTTGCTGAAGGCTTTGTAAATATAACCAGCCATTAAAATTTATGACCGAGTTCTTGGGGTAATACTGGTTTGGTTGTTTTTATGCTGCAGTTGATTGCACAAATTTTGGACTGCTTCTGACCCCTCTCCCCCTCTGCAATTTCCTCCCTTCCCCCTGCCCCTTTCTGTGAGATATTTGGTCCTTTGAATAAATCACTCTAAAGGACAGTTCATCAGGTGGAGTTAACCTGTTTGGTGATAGCGTAAAGTACATCTGAGATTGTCTCTTTCAGTGGACATTCCTAGAAATTTCCCGTGCTAGTCCTCACTCAGTTAATGAGTGCTGTGTCTTCATGGCTTGAAATATCCGACTCCAGAGTTCCTGTTACGTGACACATGGTATACATGGGGAGAAAACTTCATATTTCTCTGCAATTTTAATCTGGGAAAAAATAGAGAGGAAAGGGTCATTTCTAATTCCAGGCTTTTCAATTTTCACAAGAAAAAATATAGATCCTCCAACTCTTCTTCCTTCTCACACCCTCTTTTGGGACTAACATATCTTAGGCTAGATCTAAACTTCAAGCAAACCCCAGTAAGAGACACAGCTTATAATCAACAAATTGCAACTAGCCATACACAGAGTCATCAAGTGCAAAAGGCAATAACAATGAAAAACAAGGATAAGAAAGAAGAATGGTACATTTTTGAAATTGGATGAAAGACATTAGACAGTAAAGTAATGTGCAAACGCACGAAGGAATGCCAGAGCAATTTAGGTTGGAAGGACGTGATAGCTGAACCCACCTAAACAGTGAAAATCTTAGTCCTTGTAAATTCTGCGGGAAACCCAGGGCAGGCTCTCAGAAGAATAGTATGGTCTTTTTGTTGCTAATGAGCTGGTGACTGTGGAATTCTGAAGCAGCTGCAAATGATATAAAGAATTTACTACGGAAGTTGAATATGGGAAGAAAGCAGTAAATAGAGAGAGAGCATGATAAAATTATGTTTCAAGGATTCTGGTTCTCCTTGATATAACATGTCAAAGCTAGAAATATCCAGTCATGGGCTGGAAACAGCTTTGACAATCTGATTGATGTGTGCATTAACTGAATGCACGACAGAAAATATACGATCCTGCAACTGCTTATTTTTCCCCATGAAAATGATTACCACAAGCACTTTGCGCAGTGACATGTATGTGAAATTGTACCTGTGGTTTCTCAGACGCAGTACAAAAAGATGTCAGTATAATGAAGAGCTACTGCCTCTATCATTTATTTTATATGTATATGCAAATGACAAGGCATTTAAAACAAGTATCCTTTTAATAAACTTCATGTTCCGACCGACTTTTGTTCAACTTTTATTACCAACATCTGCTTTTCTTTACTTAGGGAGTTTTTCAGTGATTGTTTGGGGGGGAAGAGGGGGAAAGGGTTGTGTGATGTTACTTCTCAGGTACTGATGTTTTACATGCATAATGTAATGGGAGGGAATGCTGCTTCAGATTTTTGTGAGTATCTATGCTTCCAGTGCTGTTTTCCTCTCTAAGAACACAGGTTTCCCAAGAAAGATAATAATTTCACTTGGTGCTAACATTCACTTACATCTCAGAAGTGGTTTCTTCAGCAGATCTCCCAGGAGATCTGCAGCTCAGCCCTAATCATCATCCAGGTATGTCTGTGCATTGGTGGTGGTTGTGCATCAAAGATGATGTGTTTCAACAACAAGGTAAGCAATTTCTGATCTCATTTTCTCAAGCACGTTTATTGCATTTGAATTTTTGCCTTTAAACAGTACTGCCTGGGGCTTTCTCAAAAGAGGAAATGAGGGTTATGTGTAGGTATAAATGGAGATGGCTGGAGACAGCTTCTAAGGGCTTAGTGTTTGGTGGGATGGAGCCAGTGCAAAGAGAGGAAAGTGGAGATATTGGCAGGTAACTGAACAGAGAGGGCTGCAAGATCTGCTGACAATCACCACGACCAGAGGAGCTGGAGATGGCTACTGTTTAGTCTGTCTGCTTTTCTCTTCTGAGGTGGAGTTGCATGAAGTAGATGCTCATGGTGTAGTCTTTTACTTATATAGTAAGTAATCTCATTCTGGGAAGAAAATCACAGCATAAAAGTAATATGACAAAATAAAGACAAATAATTAGGCAGATGTCTCATTATTTGCTATACAACATCTGCTGTCATCAGAAAGAAAGTACCTTCTCCCAGGGGTGAGAAGGAAATTTGACCTCTATAAAGATCCCGAATCCAGATGTCAACAAGGGAAACACCCTTTTTTTTTAACTTTAGTTTAAGTAAGCTCAATAATTGCTGAAGGCTTGGGGTTAGCAAGGCTGCACCTAGTCAATGAGACTGTGGAGTACAGCAGATAATGGTACCTTTGATCAATCAGGCAAAGCAGATTAAGATGCACTGCAAAAAATTGGCCCACAAGCTACAGAAATACCTTTTTTCTGTCATTCATCAATTCTTAGGATGAGACTAATCAACATAAAGGTGAAAGGTGAGGGAGGTATGGGCTGATGACATGTACCTTGTCTGTAACAGGCTTTGGTTTAGTCATTTCACATGAGACTTCCCAGGTCACTGGAATTCCTCTTTCTGCCTCCAAAAGGTGGCATAAGGATGCAGTCTTCCTGTTAGTGTCAGGTAGAAATCTTTGCTAGAAATAGGAAGACAGTCTCCAGATACCTTGTTAGATACAGAAGATGTGAAAATCACAGCAGCAAATAATACAAAGCATTTCATGGCTCTGGAAAAACTTGGCTGTCTCCTAAAAGAAGGGCTGACAGAGCAACTGTTCTTTTCTGTGCAGTTCCAACTTGTGAATAAACATTTAGAGAAGCAGTCATACAGCTTTCTACAAGCTACAGACTAACGACAACTATTTATACATTTCTGTCTTTCTATTATAAGTACAGGAACCAGGGTCCTTGGTGTTTGTCCATTCAGCAATGAGCACCATTGTACTTGGTCTGTGATAACCTGGAATGCACTGACAAGCATAAGCAGTAAATCAGATTCCTGATACTCTGTCTATGCAGAAAGTGATTTCGGTAAGAGTAACATCAACACAATGTGTAACCTCAGCGTTTGTGTTGTGCAAAATGGTGTCAGTTAATGGGCTGACTGTCACAAATTGTATGTTTATTTTGTACAGAAAGTTTAGATAGATTATGGTCTCTACCATAATTCTCAGGTTAAACACCATGCAAAATATTTTAATAGGCATCGCATTTTTCTGCCAACTCATCCCCGTATAGAGGTGGAAAGAAAAGAGTTATATTTTCCTAAGCAGAAGAAGCTTAACTTTTCTTTTTATACAGACAACTCTGCTCAGACCAGGAAGGATACCTGGTGATGTCTGACATGGTTGGCAGCTCAGTCATATAACATGACATGCTGTAAGAGACACCTTGCAGAAGAGACAGTGCCCCTTACACTGTAAATCAGAGATCCAGAGCTTATGTGTATAAGTGACCTCATTGGACACCATAACAGAAACTTTGCACAAGAGGTGGTTGCATCATCTGGAGAAGAGCTGATCTAAAAGGGCCACTGAAGGAGAACCAAGGACATGTGAAAGCTAGTAGCACACAGCTAATGTGCAGCTGCAGGGTCACAGGCCTGTCACACTTGACCACACAAGAAGGGTCACCGGCACCTTCACTCTTCCCATCAGCAATCTGACTGCAGTTCACATTTAGCGACGCAGAACCAGGTTGCAGATTTTTTTGAGGAGTGTCTCTCCCCATCTCATCGCACAACTTGCCCCACATAAGCCTTTTTCTCAGACTTTGCTCACTCAATCATTGACATTACTGTAATGACAACATCTTCATGGAGTCTGACCCTTCACTTAGGTGAGATCTTTTCTTTGATGGAGATGTTGTTACACTTTTAAAGCCAGATTTTAAGCCATAAGATTCCCAGAGTCACCTACATTTTATTTAAGGCTTTTTAAAAGACTTTTGGTTTGTTATAACCTCAAATTAGCATCTGGAGAAAGAGTCACACACTCTTCTCTAAGAGAAATTCTTTTAATTTAGTGAGAAAAATAAGATATTTTGGCAAAAGGTTTTACAGGAGTAAAATACAACCAAGAAAAAAATGTTTCATTAAAACACTCAGCACAAAGACCCATTACACCCACTACAAACAATTAATATACCAACTTTAATAAAACACAACTCATTGGTTTTGTTACCCACAAGAGAAGGAAAAGAGTAAAAGAAGACAACAGATTAAAAGGGTAAAGAGAGAAGAGAGAAGCAGAGAGAGGAAAGGAAAAATGGTTACCTGCAAGATTTGATGATTCACATGCTGCAGGCAGCAGGAGAAAAGAGAGAGAGAGAAGAAAAAAGGGTTATCGACAAGATCTGGTGTTTTATGTGGTTCAGGTTGCAGGACAGAAGAGAGAGAGCTCACATGGAGTCTCGTGTATTTATAGAGTTCAGTTTTCCCTCCAGGTCAGTGCCTTCCAGGCCAGAGTGAGTTGTGCTGTAGCAGTCACAAGCAGTCACAAGCTCCAGGGATGTGATGTGGGTGGGCTACCAGGCAGGTCTGCCCTGACTGACAGCCCGGCTGTAGGACCTTCAGTGATGCCATGTGCTCTGCGTGGGCTCAGCCATGTCTGCTGCAGGACCTTCCAGCACTGCCGTGTGCTCTCAGCAGGCCTTATGTGACCAGGCAGCCTTACCTCCAACCTGTATCAATAATTCAGTGAGATTCGGATCCAGTATCTCACGGATGTGTGGGGTTTTTTCCTTATGGGTGGTTAAGAGTGAAAGCTCTACACCAAGTAAGGAACAACAATCATAATAAAACGTATATTTTTTAAAGCTCAATAATTCTGCACTTGCTCCTGCTGAGACATACCTTACTATGAAGCTTGTGTCACTGATGGGACTGTTCATTTGAGCAAGTCAGAGCAGCAGGGACATTATAATTAATAATGCTTAGCAGGAAATAAGTTATTGTGCTTGGGGTAGAAGGGCAAAAACTGTTCTCTATTATTTTTTGAAGAGTTAATTGGTAGTAGGCAAAGATTTGCTGCGTTGAGCCAGCAGGTGCTGCTTTATGACTACATTAATGTTAATGATATCCTCCAGACACATATGAAGACAGGTTAACCTGTTTCTTTTTCATTGCATTTCTCTGGTGGATGTGTCTTCTGGTTCCCATTATTTTTCAAGTGCCACCACAGAGCACTTGGACAGACAGCGATTCCAAGTTTGCACAGGTGTTTGCAGATAGTTTTGCAAAACCAGGTAACTTTTGTAACCTCTATTTACCCTGGGACAGACTATAGATCAAAAGATGAGGGAAATGGGTAAAAGGGGCTGCTTCTCTGGCATAAAATCATTCCTAAGGGTTGCATAACTTTTCTACAATTGCCTGTTTAACTGTTCCTAGGTGTGCTTAACAACAGTACCTGGGATCTAACTGTTTATTCTCTTTTTTCATCACTGAAACCTCTATTCTTTAGTCATACCATTAAAAGAGTACTCTGGCAGCAATTTAAATCCTGAGATGAGCAGGTGTTAAAACTGTGTTCCTCTAAGTAAAGTGTGTCATGGCCCATCAAAGCATGATACATGCTAGAAAAAGTAAACCAGTGGCTCCACAGAGCTTGAAATGGTCTTGTTTCAGTACCACTCTACATCTGCAGTTTAGTTATGAGCCTATATTTTCTTTTTTTTTTTCTTTATGTGCTTTTTGAATATCTAGTTTGACAAAAGCACACTGTCCAGCATTAAGCTTCAGAGATCCTTCAAGATACTTGTATTTTTCCTAGGATGCTTGCTTTGCCCAAGCCCATCAGCTTCAGTAAAAATCTGGGTGCCATGGCAGGCAAAAATGCTGTGGAAGGACAATCCCGGGAGCTGGTTGCAGAGCTTTTTGCAAAACTCAGGTGACAGAGCTACTATTTGAGAAACCCACCAGGCAGAAACTGATTCTGAATGCCAAATCTGATTATTAATAAAATTACTGGGTGGGTTCTGTGCCTTTTTAGAAGTTTGCTTCTGCCGATCTAATGACAACAAAATGGGAGAACAATTCTTGCATGCCCGTAAAGACTGAGAGAGTTGTACTCCGCAGTGTTTTCTTATTAGAATATGGGTACAAGTCCAAGTAAGCTATTTCAAAATTTCTTGGAAAATGAAACATGAGTAATCAGAAAGGGGGAGAAGAGTCTGTATAAAATCTTAGGAGTGAGTGTTGGTCCTTACTTACTCCTCACTTTTAGGAATGGTATTTCTAGGGTACAATGCTCCTCTAAGATGCTTAGGCCTCCTGATCAAAGGGAGGGGGTTTGAAAGGGCCAGTTGATTTTAGAGAATCAATGAATGGTTACAACACTGGTGCCACAGCCACAGGTTCGGCTACTTAGGTCATGGGACTCACTTTGAGAAATCTGGTCTGCTGGGAGCCGATGGGGTTCATCTGTCAGAGAAGGGGAAGAGCATCTTTGGTCATAGGCTTGACAAGTCAGTGAAGGGGGCTTTAAACTAGTGTTGCCAGGGGAGGGAAACCTCAATCCATCCTACTCCTACCAGTTTGATGCCAGTGCCAGCCAGAGATGCTCAGTGCCTGGAGAAGGATCCCAGGTCGGCAGGAGAGCACCTGAAGAGCAGCACAATGTGATTCTAGCCACTCCATCCACTCAGCTTAATGGGGGACCCATTAATGTCTCTACCAAAAGCATGGGGAATAAACAAAAGGAATTAAAGAAGTATGCATGCCTGAAGCGCTATGATCTTATTGGCTTCCTGGAGATGTGATGGGATGGCTTCTGTGACTGGAGTTTTGGAATGAAGGGATACAGGCTCTTCAGGGAGGACAGGATATGGAGATGAGAAGGGAGTGTCAGCCTCTATGTCAACGGCCAGCTGGAGAGCATGGAGCTCTTGCCTTGAGGAACCAACTGAGAGCTTAAGGGCTAGGGTTAAAGGAAGAGCAGGGACAAGTGACATTATAGTGGGGGTCTACTATAAGCTGCCTGACCAGGAAGACTGAATGGATGAGTTGCTCTGTAGACAGGCAGGAGTGGCCTCATGCTCACAAGCCATGGTCCTTAGGGGGAACTTCATCTACTGTTATATCTATTGGAGGAACAACACAGCCACACATAAATGATCCAGGATGCTCCTGGAATGCATTGATAATAAATTCCTTCTCCAAGTGATAGAGAAGCCAACCAGAAACGGTGCTATGTTGGACCTTGTTCTCACCAACAACAGGATCTGTTGAGGAATGTGAAACTCAAGGACAGCCTTCGCTGCAGTGATCAAGAAGTTGTGGAGTTAGAGTACTTAGGACATTGAGGAAGGCACACAGCAACCTCACTTGGACTTCAGGGGAGCAGACTTTGACCTCTTTAGGTAGAACATCATGGGATAAAGCCCTGTAGGGAAGAAGGGCCCTGGGAAGCTGGTTATTAATCAAGGCTCATCTCCTCCAAGCTCTGCAGCAATACATCCCAACAAAGAGAAAGTCAGGCAAAAATGCCGGGAGGTCAGTGTAGATGAATAAGGAGCTCTGGAGAAACTTAAAAATGAGATCTGGGTTTCCAGGTTCCTTGACAATTCCTTGGTTTAGTGTCTGAATGGAATTTTTATGTTGTTTTCATGATTCTTCATGTAGCATTTTTTACAGTGTAGTGTCTCTTAAGTCCTAATAGGATACTACATTTTTAAGGTGTTTGCTTCCTCTTCTGTAGCGCTTTTAAAATAAAATTAAATGGTTAGTCTTCAGTTAAACAGATCCTTATTAAAGTAGGAGCTAGTCTGATAATGACTTAAATTGGCTCTATGTGGACATCACATGTTATTTGATAACCATTCCATTATAATTAAGAAGTGGCTAATAGACAATTAATATACAGGATTACACACTTAGCTAATTAGATGATTTTTTTTTTTTTTTTTTTTTTTTTTTTTTTTTTTTTTTTTTTTTTTTAGATTAAAATGTACAGGACCCCATAAATCACTATTAGAGATTATTTGATAAGCTTGAACTCTCAATTTTCTCCCTGTCAATCAGGAATGGAACCACTGGCTTTTCCTCTCACCCAGAGAGACTTGTCAACATGGAAGAACTGCTGTGTTCAGCATGAGCTGAAATGCCCTCAACTCCCAAATCTTGCATCCGTTTACAGGACTTCGCAGCTCAAGTCTGTGCTCTCCTGTTCTGTTCTACTCGTCAAGACTCACAGCTCCTGCCTCTGCATGTGAAAAGGAATGTTCCCCCTGTCCCCACAATTTTAGCAGCCTATTGCTTGATGCCCATGAGAGACAGGCATTTTGCATATGGCTTTTTGTAATCCCTGTCAAGAAGGGACAGTTGTTTTCTGTTCTGCAAAGCTGATCCCATTAAGTGTCCCAGGCCATGCAGCAGTTGTTGCCTCGCCAACACTTTCCCTTATAGGGTGCATGTGTGAGCTGGAGCTCTCTGCTGGGATGTGAGGCTCTGTTTAACCACCTTAATTGAGGAGGCTAAGAACTGCAGATGCCTCAACACTGCAGGGACAGACAGCTACTCCTTTAGGAAGTGGCACATCATATCCAACAAAACTGAGGGTCAGGAAGAATTCACCTCCAAACTGTAAATAGCTACTTTGAGATGTCTGTACATGTAATACCTACAGGACAGTAAAGTGCAGAGACCTAATCAGTGCAGTAATGAGGGCCAAAGCATCACTTGGATGACAAACCACAAAGGGCTCAAGTCTGTTGCCTGAATGCCACTGCCTATTGCTGTTTGGTGTTTGTGGGTATCAGAGGTCAGGGACAGTGTGTTCAGCACATTCTGCTGAGAGGTCTGCCTCTCACAGTGTCCCCTGCAGGACACACAGGATACCCCCTGGTCACATGTGGCACATTGAGGTGACTGTACCCACTCAAATTGTCTCTGTGTACAGAAAGACAGAGGAACTCCTGCATCAGCTCTGCCCCTCCATCCTCTGTGGTGAGTGTTCCTCCACCCACAGAACTGAAACAAGTGACCAATGATAAATTCTTCTAGTATTTACTCAACAACAAACTACTAATGGGCTGTTCCAGCAGCACAGAGTGCTCTGTAAATTTTGATCTGATCAGACAGAACTAGGAGAGTGGTACAGTAATTGGGCTGTGTTTTGTTGGCAAGGCTCACAAGCAGTATATCACAGAGGCATGGCACAAAGGAATAGCACTGACCGGCAATGGCTTAGAGTTGACCAAGAGACTGCACATGGTTTTGATGAAATTTTTGAAATATTTGTAGCTGGAGTAGAAAGAAAGCAAAGTGGGAATGAGATCTAAGGTAGAACAACACAAAGCCTGACATGTCTGTAAGACGTCACTTACTAGCAAAAGTCAAATGTTTTGCTTCACCTTGTAAACAATGTGTGTATTACAATCACGGATATAAAAAAAAGTAGCTTGTAGGGCTTCTTTACTGTCATGCTTTCATGTTCAAGGCACTTTACAAGTGAAAAAAAATTTCTCTTGACAGCTTGCATCAGAAAGTCAGTATCCCAAACTCTCTGAGGACCTGAGGAAATGGGGGTATAGGAACAGATGACTTGCCCAATGCCTAAAGTGAAATTAGGATCAGAGAGAAAGTATGAAAGTAGATATTTCCACCTTTTGTTTCAGCTCTCGGTTGACCCAGTGTTGACAGGAGCATGCAGAGTTTGGTGTTTGCACGGCACTGGATGCAGGAGGGTTATACCAAGGCAAACGCAGCAGCTCTGTGATGGTGTCACTGGAAGGATAATTAGTCTAAATAGAGGTTGACATAGGTGTGTCCCTCAAGCCATTTATCTGTCTGAAAAAAAGCTGATCTGGAGTTTTTCATTACTGGTTTTTACACTGCTGACGAAGTGCACTCATCTCTTCCTGCGAAAAATACAATGCTAATATATCACCACCTCTCCCTCCAGACACAGCCTCCAAAACTGAGAAAAAATCATTTTTATTTTCTATCTAGTTATTGAGGTCAGGAGATGATTCAAGAGCACTCAAGTATGCAAGAGGCTTTTTAATGACTAGGTGGGGTTTGCATCCAGGCTTAATGCCCTGGAGAATAGTGGATGAGTGTGTGGTGAGACCAGCGTGCATTGACATGAACAGAGTCTGGCATTGCAGAAGAACAAACGTGTTTGGGGTGGTATAAAAGTGGCAGCACACGCCTTTGGTTTCATCAAATAAATATTTGGGAATATAGCATATTTATGAGAATAGAAAAAGAAAGATGCTCAAAATTCAAAGAAACATTGTACTTTTACTAAAAAAACCAGCAGGTTATTTTCAGTGCAAGCACTTTGACAGATCTTCTAATGCAAAAGCAAAGAAAGGAAACAGCTGAACTTTACTGCAGGTACATGCCACCATTTCCAATAGAAGGGAGGCTGGTATGGGGATCTAGAGGGTCTTTCTTGCAAGATCTTCGTGGCAGCAGTTCAGACCTCACTCTTCCCCCTTGCTTTCAACCCACCACTGGATGACCTCTTGCACTCCATTTTTGAGCATGGAGAATTATATGAGTGGTCTGGGATCATACACTCTCTCCCACTGGATCCTTTCTAAAACCAGATAACTTCCAAGAAGAAGGACAACAAAGTCAGCTGAACAGCCTGATATAAGGCATGTGGGTAAGATGGGGAATATGGCTTTGGTTCCAATTAATATTTAATTTTTTTTATAGTGAAACATCTTTGGGAAATTGAGGAGTTTGAAGCTCTGGACAAAGCACTCAGCTGGGAAGTCAGGTCAAACCCTTCTTACAGAGCAGAGGTTGCTTGTCTCTTGGCAGCGAGGGAAACACACTCAGCATTATTTCTGCCTTTGTAATCTTGTGAATGACATCTTAGTCCTTTTGAGAGTCCAGCTCAGAAATCAGTGTAGCTGCTATAAAAAATTCTTCAGTGAGCTGTTGCAGCATTTCCAATTCTGATGTACGCATAAACACATTTCATGATATTCACTAAATTTGATCTAAATGTATTGGCATTTGAATTCATAATTTTCAGCAAATAAATGACTTGCCAGAAGAACTTTACACAACTTTAAGGAAAACACTGCATAAGAAAAGGCAAAGATACACTACCAACTTAGTTCTCCATGGTTCTTGAGTAAGCAGGCTTTGTCTGCTGATCAGTCTTATGCTGCATTTGTCTCTATTTAAAGTCAGTTTCTAGTCAGCTCTTAGACTTAGAAATGTTCATCTGAGGTCACTTTCAGTGTCCATATCCTCAGTTCTTCAGAAGTTCAGACTGACCATTTCAGTCACCTCTCCTGAAAACTTGTTGCGCAGGGTAGTGCCCTTAAATTCCCATCTGATCGCAGGCCAAGCACAAGCATCCCATGATGAAATCTTTTCCTTTTTCTTTTGAGGATGTTTCTCTGTTTTCCTGTACAAGCTCCTGGAGCTCAAATAAAGAAGAATGATCCCTGGGGAGTTGCCATAGTAACCTGTGATTTTTTTATTGTTGTCTAAGATTAAATATAAGCAAGGGAGAAATTACGGAGAAGAATTTTATACCCAAGTTTATAATTTTCATAAAACACCAAAACTGAACTGTACCTCCAACTTCCTAAAGCAATAACAGTCACCTTGAGGCTGATGTCAACGTGGTAATTTTCACTGGAAAAGAAATTAACTGCTGTATTTATTATTCAAGAACTCTGATTAGAAAAAAAATTCACATCTGAAAGATGTAGCAAATAAGAAAGACAATGAGATCATTAGAAATGTAAAGACATGGAAGTGGAAATAGCTGCTACAAATAATATCTAAACTTGCAATGCATGAATGCCTTGCATATTATATTTTCTTCTTAATAGGGTTCAGTGATAGTCTGCTCTTAAACATATAGTCAAAGAAGAACTTCAAATCCACATTGTCTTGGAAGATAACTTCAACTGTCACAGCACATACAAGGAAGTGATTTTTGAATGCATCAGTCCAGCAACAAATATAATTTGAAGATTAAAATGCAAACAAAGTTTGTTTTAAGAAGGTGTGATGGAGAAAGAATCCATCCAAACTCCTCTCAGTTATGAGCATCAAAGGCAGATCAGGAAGTCTGGGATCAGGAAAGGGCATGGGAGCTGAGCTAGCAGAAAGGTCATTTCCATGAGAAATAACCCAAAAGAGCAATGCTGGGAAAAATCAAAGACAATCTTGGGATGACAGCGGGGAAGAAGTGCAGAAGTGGGCTGTGCAAGGAGGGTGTGCAGGAGCTCCCAGCCCCTCGTGGGGCGGCAGGTAGCTGCATCTGGGGCAAGGTCCCTGCCAGTGTTCATATCACTGTCAGTCCCCTCTGTCCCCTGCCGTGCCCTCTTGCTGCCCTTGGACATCCCACAGCAGCAGGACCTCAGACTGGGATGCTTGGCTGTGCCATGGAGAGAGGGAAGAGCCCCAGCTTCAGTGAGAAGGTGAGTATATGCTGGGTGTGCAATCTAGTGCAATCAAATTGCCCAGCCTGTCTTGATTTTGTGTGGCTTCCCCACATCTGGCTACCTTGCCCATCCACCCCAGCTCCCAGCATTTCCCAGGGTTATTCAGAGATGGGGGGAGGGGAAATTATGCAGGAGGTGGGAGAACTTGAAGTAGCTCTCTGAAGCTTGGGTCGATGTGTCCCCTGCAGTGCAGAAAAGCTGACAGAGACACTGTCAGGTTTAATTGTCCCTAAGATAATGTCCTTCAAGGCCATATATATTATACATTTCTGTTTATCCTGAAAATATGCCATCTAAACACTTTAACCGTAAGTGACTTTAACAACTCTAGCTGCTGGCACATCATAGGGAGTGACAGGTGGGTCTGGGCTTATAATGCTGGATGTTTTCTGCATCTGCTCTGGATACTTAGGGGTCTGTTCCCCATGTGACTGATTTGCCCCCTGCCCCTGTCTTTGGGCTGTTGGGGGAAACAGAATCACAGAATATTCTGAGTTGGAAGGAACCCGCAAGGATCATTGGGTCCAACTCTTAAGTGAATGGCCTAACGGGACTGGGCACCCCAATGGAATGGGATGGGTCAGAAAGGCTGCAGGGGAAAGTGTGCAAGCGAGGGAGCGACATATGGCTCTGCACATATGTGGTGTAAGTGAAAACAAAACTGCCAAAAAAGAGATTTTGGGGAAATCCCTTTTAGCAGAGAAATTATACTATGAAAACACAAGTCTGATGTGTGATTAAGCAGCAGGTGATGTGGAAGACAACCCTGAAAGTCAGATGGAAACCCTATTTCAATAAAGTCAAGGGTTACTGCAAAAAGACCTATATTGCAATAGCCCTCTCCTATATTAAGGAATTTTGGATTTTAAATGAAGCAATAATTTTATGAGCATTTGGACAAGCTTGGTAAGGGGGTGAAGGATGCATCTATCAATATTTGCTCTCAGAGGTAACCTGGAGGAGCCTGGAGATGCAGTGTTGTTTGGTGGAAACAACAGGGAAAGAGGGGAAGCAACAGGTTTTGAAAAGGAGAGGGCAAAAATAGGACCGGGGCGGAGGTGGAGACAATGTGATGGCAGAGCTGGAGGTTACAAGGAGCTCGTGTGTGGTGGTCAGCCTGTGCTTAATTGACCCGGTTCGGGTTTGAGGGTAGCTTCAAGTCCGCGGGATGTCCCATGCTGTGCCTTGGCAAGGCCGCTCCTAGGAGCAAGGGGGAAGCAGGGCGTGATCCCGGGCCAAAGAGAAATCACACGCACAGCAGGGTTCGTGGAAAATGGCAAACTCTTTTATTAGAGAAGAGGAAAGCTTTTTAAAGGGTCTCTTGTGGAAAGGGCTAGAACTTGGGCGGAATAGGGGTGGTATATGTAAAACTTAGAGATGGGATCAGGTAGGATACAGAGGAACGGTGAGGAGTATGTCTACAAGATAACTGGGGGGATTACAATTGGCTGAGGGTAGTTACAAATCCCCTTAGCTGTCTTATCTCACAGCTGCTGCTTCTCTCTGCAGCAGGGGATACATGGATACATCCAGGGCCAAATAATTCCTCCTCCTACATTCTGGTTTCCTGATCAAAGTTTGTCTCGAGTCCCAATCCAACCCCGGCACTTAATACCTGGGGTAGAGACATAAGGGTAAGATTCATGAAGGTAAAACTCACCTCATGGACAAAAAGGCAGAACTAGGCTTTCCAAGGGACAGAAGGGCAGCTGGGCAGAGGAGTAGGCCTGAGTGAAATTTGACAACTAAATTCTTCCTTATTTTTTTAACTAGAAAAAGGCACATTTGTTCCATTAGAAACATTGTGCAGAAACCCTAAGAATTCCAACAATTTGGTTATAAAAATAATTTAACCTCAGTTCAAATATTTTCATCATTAAAATCATACTAATTTAATTCTGGTTAAAACTGCAGAAAATAAGATTTTATTTGGCACAAAACATTGTTGTTTATTTGGTTGGTTGCTTTGGTTTTTTTCATTGAAAGACTGAAATCTTTCATTTACCTTGGTTTACTCCTGACTAGAAGGTGATTTAAGCTGCAACATTTTGGGTAGAGGAAAGGGGGGAAGAGTGTTCAGCAGATAAGTCTGAGGTTTTTGTGACTGAAATGAGAAGCATTAAAGGTGAGGCCCTGCAGTATGGATTTTAGAGATGAGTTTTCTGATGATGTGAAAAAGAGGCAGATGGACTGTAGGAAAAAGATAAGCAATCACTATTGCAGGGCTAGAAAGCAAGAAAAATAACAGAGCTATCAAAGAATATAAGGAAAAAGGTGACAGGAGAAATGAGAAAGAAAGATGGAGAATTATCTATGGCTTGTGACAGTGTTGGGACCATGGTGATGGGAGCTTGTCAAAAAAACATGCAAAGAGCAACAGAGCTGTCTTGGTCTTGATGTCCCAGGGCTGTGGTTTTGCGTTTCAAATTATCTGTGCATAGTGTATCACTCCATGCTCTGCCTGTTCACAGTTCTGTGGATTTTAAGATCAAAACTGCCACAGCATTTTTGCAGTGTCCAGTTAACACAGGCTACTCAACATCAACAAGAAAATCCTTCTCTCAAGGCCAGTTTTCTATATGAGTGAGACAAAGGGAAAGTCCAAGGTTTTATCAACAGCTTGTAGTGCTGCCATAGGGGTGCTTTATCTACCAGTAACAATTTTCTCAGCTTCTATAAGTTAAGTATTTGGTATATTCCTTACCCTTCAGTGTCAAAGGGGCAACATGGTCAACTGTGAGAACTGATTTATTTGCTTGTTCCTGTCGTTAATGTAGTCTAATTCTGATATGGAATTTTGGCAGTAAGTCTATGCATTTGTGTTTCCTGTTCTTTCAGTCCTAATCAAGCTTCTCCAGTCACAGTGTGTCACCTACTCCTTGACAGTGGAGAGTAACCCCTTGCAGAAGTCCTGAAAAAAGCCTTTTCACACAGCCCTCCTCAATTTACTAAAGAAAGGCCATGTCTGCATTTGATTTAAGGAACCAGAACATGCAGTGTACAGAGCCTGAGCCAGACTGTATTGCTCCCCAGACGAAACCAAGGGATCAGATGTTTGTCTTTATTTATGGTAAATGGATGAATGAGATCTACTGCCAGCCACCCTTTCCTTCCCACAGGAAACTCTTTAGCAAGAAGGCACAGAGTGAGTGGAGCATCTGGGAGGAGAACAGAGCACTCTGGCAGGAAAAGCAAGTCCTCCGCATCAAAACCAGGATGCTCTGGGAAGAAAACAAAGCTCTACAATGTCTTCAGTCACAGGACAAAGCTGTCCAGGTTATTTACACTGATACTAGTCAGCAAAGCCTCCAGAAAGAAAACAAGCCCTTTCCATGCTTCCAAGAGAGGAAGACAGGCTTTCAGTTCAGCCCAGGCAATAAAGCTCTCCAAGCAGGCCAGGAAAAGAATAAAGTCTTTGAGGATTTCCAGCAGGAGAATAAAGTAGTCCCTGTTACCTGGAAAGACCAAAAAGCCATCACAGTCCATAAGGAGAGCAAAGATGCCCCCTCAGATCTTCAGAAGGACGCTGATACCATCACAGATGTGGAAAAAGATAAAACTGGTCCAGTCCCCCAGCAGAAACATACAGGTAAAAAGAAGAGCACTACTCCAACCCAGAATAAGACCAAGTCTAACACAACTGCACCGGGTGAGCATGAAATCCTCTGGGTTATCCAGGACCTATGTGAGCTCCTCCACAACTTCCTGAAAATTAACCATCTCCCTGGAAAGAAACAGGGTTGTCACAATCTCTATGACACAGATGGTTCCTTCCAAGAAGATTACAATAAACTGAAGCTGAAGCTGAATGCTGTGAAAAACACTGTGTCAGACATTATGGCTCAAATGGAAATGCTGGAAAAGGAGATCGTTGCCATCACTTCCCCAATGTATGAAGAAGCAGGACAGAAGCTGTCAACTAAGCATCAGCTTGGGGACACATGAAGCTTAGTGCTAAGACCTGCTAGTTCAATTCCTGGAAAGCTTTTCTCATTTTTTGGGGGAAACCTAACGAAGTACCAGTATAGCTTGAAGACCTCTGGGGAACATTGTGTTATTCTGAAACTTTCTTGTACTACTTAGATATAGTTCACCTTCTGGTTATACGGTGTGGGTTACTGTCATGAATTTGCCTAGAGTCAGGAATCAGGTTTGTCAGCTTTTTTTTCCCCAAGTTTCTAATAATAAGGCCTAGATCTTTAAAAGATAATTCATGCTTGAGGATACCAGCTGTGAGCTTGAATTTGAATCTCTGGTGGTCACTTTCTTTCTTACGGATGGCCAAGATCAATGGCCGAACTGTATCTTCTGCCATGCACCAGCATTCCTTCTTTCATGCAGGGTAAGCAATGGATTATGGAAAATGTAGCCTTTCAGATGACATGGACCCATGAAAGAAAGTGGGACACAGAAAAACACACTATACATGCCACAATCTTTCTGGGTAAGACCCAATATCTTCACCAGCCCTACTCCATCACCCAGTAGGTCTTCGCTGACTAGACCACTGCAGGCAGGTAGAGAAGGGCTGACCTCTCTGCACCTTGGTCCTGCTGCTGCTTCTTTTAGGGTTGTCACACCTTGTCCTTGTAGTGCCTTTTTGTTTGACTGTCTGATAATTTCCCTACTGTGTTTTAAACTGTTGATAACTGACATCAACTCTGCAGTCCCCCGCCATGTGTTTTCTTCAGCTTTGCTTTCAAATCTTGTACAACTGAGCAGCCACCATCCCCACTTGCATACAGACCAGCTGATGGGAAGCCTGCAGTTCATCATTAAGCTGCTTTCAGGAGATCTGACCCACTGATTGGCAGCTCAAAAGTCTGGGCCCTGCCCCAGGGATACAGCCCCAAAGAAACCAAAGTGAGGTCAGGAGTATATCCTCACCCGTGACAGAGAGGGAGAGAAAGAACAGAGGTATCATGCTCATGTGGATGCTTAGGCTGTGGTGGATGCACTTATGGGGAGAACTGCCTGCTTTTGCACTGCTGCTGAACTGTTGCATGTAATTGTAGCCCAGGAGGGGTGGACAAGATTACAGTGAGAAATATGGGTACCAGCTCATAGTTCAAGGGCATACTCACAGGTCTCTGCTACAAAGGGATGATAAATAAAGGAGGATCCCTCCTCCCAGACATCATGGTGCAGCCACAAGAGAGAATGGAGCAGGCAGCCTGGCATTTCCTGCACAGAGCAGTGAGGTCTCTCTTGATTTTTTGGATGACCAGATAAGGCAAATTTTTACCTGCCACAGAGCAAGCAAGCAGGTAGCCAAAAATGGCATTTTGATGTCTGTTCCCTGACTCAGGCTGGTGTTTGGAGGTGCATCTGCTCACACACTAATGGACATGCAGTCTCAAGTGATCTGCTGACACAGGAGATAGAAAGCCTGTTGATATGCTCATGTTTAAAAATCTGGTCTAATCTCAGTTGTGTGACCAGAGTGGCTGCAAACACATTTTCCTCTCTCTTGGACATCCCGGATGCAGTTCGATTTGTCACAACCTTTCAGGCAGAATATGGGAGCCTTTAGGTAATCTAACAAGACAGGCATAAGGAGACTTCTGCAGAGCAATTGTAGGAGCATTATTGTAAAGCAAAGGAAAGGTTATGGTGAGGTTTATCTCTTGCAACAGGACCCCAAAACCAGATTGTCACTGTAGTTTATAGGTCTCTAAGTGATTTGGCACCAAATTACCTAAAGCATGAATTATCTTTCACCTTGTATTTCACTCAGTCAATGCCATGCCAAGAACCAGTGATGACTGTTTACTTCAAAGGCTTAAAGTAAGCAGCATTTTCTTCTGCTGTTAGGGCTTCAAGATGCTGAGAAAAATCTTTCATGGTTGAAGGTAAAGGGCTGGCTCTCAGTGGAGCAGGGAGGGCCAAATGAGTAAGGATCAGGTGAGAAGAGGAGCAATGTTCATTAATAGGTGGAGGTGCCAACAGCGATTGTTCCAGCTTAATGCCTGGATCACAGCTATAAATAGCTAAATACCTCAGTCCCATACTGGGGAGTATGTTCATGTTTCTGTGCCTTCGAACACGCTGCTTTTTTCTTAGCCATTTCCCTCACCATGTTTGAATGTTTCTTAGGAGTGAGAAATAGAACTATAAAGACTCTAAAGCAGAGCTCCAGAGGAGGGTAGCAGTAGTGACAAGCTTTGATTGTGTATTCATGTTTAAAAAAGTAATTTGTGTCCTGTTAGAAGAAATAAACCACTCCTTTCTCATTGGTCAGGGCACTGAATCCTGCCATGTCCCTGTACATGGGCAGGAAAGACACATGGAAGGTAGCTTTCCACCAGGCGTGGGAGTAGTCATCTCACCTAATGTCAAGTGTTCATCCAGGACAGGACATCCAGATCTCAGCTAGTGACCCTGGGTTTCCTTTCTAGCCTGTTGGAAGAAATGAGCACCTTCAGGCTGCCATTTATCTCACCCCTTTTAGACGAAAATTTTAGGGTAGGCTGTGTCACCAGCTGGAGTCCCTTGTTTCTCTCTGTTTCCCCTATAATTACTTTGGGGACAATTATCTCCATCTTAGACATTCAGTTTGGAGCTCTCTGAGTGAGGAGCTTGCCAGGCCCTGGCAGAGGAGGTGCTTCGTCAAGTGGTGACAAAGTGGCACCAGCTTAGAAGCGTATCCCAGCCCCTGGCTTTGCTTTCTGTGAGATGCCCTCATTAAGCAGCTGACTCAGATGTCTCTTGTGTGGAGAAATTATTACTCTGTGAATAAAATGGAGTCAGTTTGGGCATAGTTTAGCTGTCACAAACTCATATAGGGTCCTGAGATGAACAAGCTACCTCTCCCAAATGCTAATGATGTTCCTGGTGGGAATTAGGTTTTCTGAATCCTTTGCATTTTGATCACTGCTTTGGATCTTTGATCTTCATGGTTATAAAAAAGTCTATACCTGATGTATGTTTTTTGGCATCTCTTACAGAGAAGTTGAATTGACTCATTCTTTAAAGGTTTCTCAAGTCTGTCATGTGCTGAGACGACAATGCCCATAACGACACTCTATCTCTTAGTCTTGCAGAGGACTGTGTGATAAGCAAACTCTCATAATCCCAGAAGGTACCAAACATCCATTATTTTGTTACAAACCAGAGACAGTTAGTGACAATAGTGGAGGATTATTTCTGGGTGGTACTAGAAAGGCAGATGATCATGAGTATTGCTTGGTCTAACTGAATATTGCTCAATCTGATTAATGTTGAGGGCATAGATTGTGAGATTTGACTGAGTTGCCTGCAGGTTGCCACAGGACTGCATGAGGACAGTCCTAAGCATTCTCTGCATTGTTCCATGTCCCCAGCCAGTGTCACCAATCACTTCACTGGGGGCCATCATAGTATCCTATAGGTCTCCATCCAGAGTGTGTGCTGGTGAGGTGGGTTGGACTCACAGATTTGCACCCTTTTGCATTTAAAATACAAATGGAGGAAAAATGCAACAGCAGCTTTTTATAGGAACAACTTGTTAATTATACTAAAATTTAGGCAGGTTTCGGAAAAAATGGGGTAAGCTTAATAATTTTTCCTAGCCTGCTCACTGATTTACAAATCCCTGGAAACTGATAGCTATTCTGGCTTGAAATGGATGGATGTCATTTTTATAGTGTATAATTTACCTTTTGCAGAGAGACAAACTTTCTGTCTCTCTCCTGCTTATTTTTGCTCATTAGCCCCTTATTTTTGCACTACTCATTTCTCAGTATTATTTTTGAAAAGCTGGGTTTTTGGCAAGGTCACCATCAGCCTCTTACTTCCCTGTAAATTGGATTATTACCTGTAGCTGGGCTCTGTGTAAATGCTGGCTTTCCTGTTCTCATTTTTTATTAGACAGTCTAATACTGCTGGGTTTGTGCTGTCTTCATAGAACACCCACCCTGGCCTTTTGTGCTTGTCTTAGCAGCCCAACCACATCCTCCCATCCCTAAATTGCAAGTTAGGAATTTTTTCAAAGTGTTTTGAGCTTCCCTGAGCCCTGGCTTCTTCCTGTTAACTGCTGAAGACAGTTTTCCCAGAGTTTTGCTTGTGATTTCATGAAGTTGAGGATGTGCTTCAAAAGTTGTGGTCCTGGACAAAACCCATGCTCCCCATGGTATGCAGGCTGTTTGCTGGTGTTCTCAGAGGATGCAGGCCTTTCCCTGTTGACTGCAGAGAGCCTAGAGTGGCCAAGGTTAGGTGGGAAGAGCCAAGGCCTGAGAGATGGTCACATCCCTTAATGAGATGCTTCAGCTGGAAATAAAGAAAAAAAGGAGAGTTTATGACTTTTGGAAGAAGGGGCAGACAACTCAGGAGTTGTCAAGTACAAGTACATTGTGAGGTTATGCAAGGAGAAAATTAAAAGGGCCAAAGCCCAAATAGAACTTAATCTTGTTACTGTCATAAAAAATGTTTCTATAAATACATCAGCAACAAAAGGAAGGTTAAGGACAATCTTAATCCTTTAGTGGATGTGGAGGAAAACGTAGTGACAAAGGATGAGGAGAAGATTTTAGGTACTTAATGCTTTCTTCGCCTCAGGCTAAAATAGTAAGACTAGTCGTTCTCCAGGTATCCAGCCCCCTGAAGTTGAGGACAGAGACAGGGAGCAAAATGAAGCCCCTATAATCCAAGAGAAAATGGTCAGTGACCTGCCTCACCACTTAGACACACACAAACCTATGGGGTCAGATGGGATCCACACAAGGATACCAAGGGAACTGGTGGAAGTGTTCACCAAGTCACTCTCCATGATTTACCAGCAGTCCTGGCTAACCAGGGAGTCAACTGTCTAACAGTCAGCTGGGATGTTGAGAAATGTGATGTTCATCTACAGGAATGGCTGGAAGGAAGATCCAGGGAGCTACAGGACTGTTGCCTGACCTCACTACCAGGAAAGGTTATGGAACAGATCACCTGGAGTGCAATCACGTGACACGTGCAGAACAACCAGGGGATCAGGCCCAGCCAGCATGGGTTTGTGAAAGACAGGTCCTGCTTGACCAACCTGATCTCCTTCTGTGACAAGGTGACCTGCATAACAGATGAGGGAAAGGCTGTGGATGTTGTCTACCTGGACTTTAGTAAAGCCTTTGACACAGTATTCCGCAGCATTCTCCTGGAGAAACTGGCTGCTCATGGCTTGGATGGGTGCTGAGTTAAAAAGTGCCAGCATGGCCAGACCCTGAGAGTGGTGGTTAATGGAGCTCCATCCACCTGGCAGCTGGTCACTAGAGGTGTTCCCCGGGGGTCAGTGTTGGGGCCAGTTCTGTTTAATATCTTTATCAACAATCTGGACTAGGGGATTGAATCACCCTCAGTCAGTTTACAGAGAACACCAAGTTGGTGGGAGTGTTGATCTGCTGGAGGGCAGGAGGGCTCTGCAGAGGAATCTGAGTTGGCTGAGGCCAACTGTATGAGATTCGACAAGGCAAAGTGGTGGGTCCTGCACTTGTGTCAGAACAACCCCATGCAGTTCTACAGCCATTCACGCAGCCTCAGAGTCAGGGTTTAGGCATCGAGCACATATTCAGCATGGCCTCTGAGGGTTCTGCCCTGTGCTTCTTGAAGCCTGTGGCAAAACTCCAGCTGAGCTGAGCATCATTGGGAAGGAGGACAATGATGCAAAAACAGCACAAACAAATCTCACCAAACTCATTGTAAACATATACATTTTGGTTTTTCAGCCCTGTTTCATCAGTCTGTGCCTCTGGTTTCATAGATTTTTTAAAATGTTTGTGGTGGAAAAGGTAAAATTGCAGAACTTTCAAATTTCAAAAAAATATAATTGGTAGAAATATTTTCTAAATGCAAATCAAACATCTTCCTTTTGATCATGGGCTGTGCCAAAGCTCTAACAGACATCTTTGATCTTATGGCAGTGTCTGGAGAAATTATGGGATTCTAATATGGAATAATAGATTCACATCAAGACTTCTAGCTTTAGGAAATTGTTTAATCTCCATTCTCAGTGGCTCTTTCTTTGATGCAGCTGTGACTGAAGGGCCCCAAGTGCTGGAAAAACAGCTCACCAGCTCAGAACAAAGCTGATTATGTAAATTGTGCATTAAGATTCAGCTTCAATTTAATTTTATTCTGTAAATAAATATCCCATTAACATCCATCTGTTAAAAGTCAGGTAAAACATTTTCAAAACCACCATTGCTATGGCAGATGTAACTGTACCGTAAATAGTGATGGGGAGGTGGTATGAGGATGTCAAAGTATAAACTGTGAAACACATTTTAAGAAGTAAAGAAGGTGATTACATTTAATTATAATGAAAAGGATCTTGTCTGATTGTTTGAGACAGACAGTGCTTCCATTTGTGTTGTTCTCTTCGCATTATGCAAAATGCTTTCTCTGATCACCATCTCCTAGATAACTAATAATTATAGCTCATTAGTTCACTTAAAATACAAAAACATTTCAGTTTATGAAGGTCATTACTGAATTATGTCCAAGCCTTTTGCTTAATACCTTTTTGTTTCAACAGCTTACTTGAGAGTAATCATCTTCCCTTGGTCTAGCTGGTACTTCACCACCCACGATGTAGTAGATTATACTGATCAGGAACAGAATGATGAACTCTGTCAGGTTTTCTAAATTAGACTTCAAAGAGCACGAAAAGGTTCAAGTGCTCTTAACCTATAGCTATTTTTAACTATTTTAAATAATCAGAGATTTCATATGCACTGCAAAAGAGCACTCGACTGGGAAGCAACTAGGGGATTGGAGCAGATTGTACTTATACTGGAAGTATAAAACTGTGTGTATCTGTCTGCTGGAGATCAGAAACAGGTTCCCTATATTTTCTTTAACATCCTGAAGAGGATTTGTAACACTGCTAATTGAATCCCACGAAGGAATACAAAATTATTTTCCATGAGACACACTGCAGGGAATGACTACAGGTAGTGCATTGCTGTATGCCTCTGAGATGGAACAATCAAAGAGAAATTAGAATTCTTCGAGGTGCTGTCAGACTGGAACACAACCTTCCAAGGCTCTGCTATTTCACCTAAGCTCCTTGATTATAGAAATCCGTACCATTTGTGCAAACCCTTACTGCTTGGTGGAGGATAGCCTAAGGCGTAAAATCACATGCCTGTAAATACCTAATTGTTGATACAACAAAATGCCATATGCCATGCTAAAACTGACAGTCTAATTCCTGGTAAAACCAGTGTGCATTAACACCGCATTGAAATCTTTTTATCAGAGCAAATAAAAGCAGAGTCTGGCACCAAGTTTCAGGAATGGTTTGCTGCTCGTTTAAGTGTATTTGTAAATCCAAGACAGTTCAGTGGTCCTCCAGGTACCAGATATCACAAGCTACATCCTCATTCCTGTCCAATTTTCTGAAGAAATGTGAGGTCTCGGGGACAAGGGAAGGGAGGTTATCCCATCTCACCCAGCCAGAGCCAGAGCTCTGACTGGGCATAAGGACCTCTGACAGGCTGTGGGTTTTGCTGTATTCAGTATTGCTACCCTGGGAATTATTAGATAGTGCTATGAGCCATAGAATCATTTGAGTAGGAAAGGACCTCTAGGATCATCGAACCCAATCAAGCCCAGTATGGATGCCTCCTTGAATATCCACCCACCTCTTCCCTTCTCCATCACACCTATAGTCAGGTCTTGGACAGAAACAGAAACACCTTCTCCATCATATGTCCTCTAAGACTCACAGGCTGCAAAGATACCAACAGTCTGGGAACACTGGATTGTGATAAGGGAAGGTACACTGAACATCGTCACTGCTAGCAAAACTTTGATCAGGTGTAGACTGAGAGACCCTGAGGGGTTTCTTGGCTCTAATACTACATGTGAAATACAAAACACAAACACAATTCTGCTCAAAAAAGTTGAACATCCCATTTATGACATTATTCAGGCTGATGTGCTCTGCTAAGACAGCAGTGGGGGAAGCAGCAAACGACTCTGCTAGAGAACATCTCCAGAGCTGGAGCATTAGATTGACTAGGACTGCACAAGGAAACACTATTTTCCTGGCACTGACACCAACTATTCTGCAAGTTAAAAGCTCGGACTCTTCCTGGGATCAACACATACAGAGCATGGATGTAGAGAGTCCATGGAGTTGTTCTTCCCCAGGCAAATATATAGCCACAGACAAAGCACTTGTACAATCTGTACTCTTTTACAACATGCAATAAAATATTAATTTGTTTTTCAGGATTCAGACAAAAAACTTAACTTGTCTTGAAAAAACCAAAAGTGTTTCTGACCTCTTTCCCTTGACAGCCCACGTCACAACTTGGCTCTGCCCCTCTGTCCATGATGTGACACAGTGGTTAACCATTTCCTAATCTTTCCTTGAATCCTTGCTTACTCTTGTCTCTTAGAGCTGAGAGCAAGCAAGAGCCCTCCCAAGAGCCTTACCCGGGACAAGTTACTGCAAGTCATATAACATACATATTGAAATTGATTCTTTTCTGAGGGATGAGGTTCCTGGGAACTCTTGGATATGTCACTGCTATTACTGGTATCTAAAACTGGGCTTGGATTTCATGTAATTTCAGGAAATTAGCTGAATGCAAAACTGATCAGGGCCATTTCTGTTTTATTTACTTCTCTCAGGAAAGAAAAAGCTGAGGGGTTTTCCATTTTGAGGCAGGCAGAGAGCAGTAAGACTTCTGGGGCTGGGTAGGCTTGCTGAATGCCTCCCTTCACCCCATGCTCCCAAAGGGACATTTCCAATTCATTACATGTTGCCTATCCAGAATGAAAATCTTTTTAAAAGAGGATTTTTAGAAGACACATGTTATTCTAATCAGATGCCTCTGTGATCTTTGTAGCAGAGAGGCCAGGGACTGTTGGCAAGCTTTATTGAGTATGACTTAAATGCATTAGATTAGAAAGCACTCAATTTAGCTGGTTGTTTTTCCTGATTTGCTTGGCTACTCCAACCATCTCCCCCTCCTGCTCCTTTATTGTGATGGAGATGCCATGAGGCTGGCATGCAGAAAAGATTTCATGTCAGCATATTCAGGGTCCTAAAGGCAAGATGCATCTATGATTGCATAGCACAATGATGAAAAGAATTCCAGGGCTTCCTAATTAACCTATCTAATTTATCTTCCCTCTCTATGGTAAATTGCAAGTTAAATACAAGAGAGGGGTATTTCAAGGCCTCATTTTCAGAAGGTCAGTCTTGCAATTTGCATGGACTCTTTCCAGCTGGGATTGAAAAACAAGCTCAAATAAAACTGTTGCTACCTTCAGCTATTTTCTGGAATAAATGGGAAGAGATGCAAGTATACAGGGAAGTGTTTTGCAAGTGTAAACATGGGGATGAAAATTTTACAAGCAGAAAAGGTCATAAGGTAAAAGGGAGGGCTAAGCTTGAATGCTTCCTCTTAATAATTTAGCTTTGATATTTCTACCATTGCAGCTTGTGGCAAATCTGTAGGCTGAGTGCAGCCACAGGGCTGCCACTCCTACTCAGTGGGGCTTGATGTAGGTGTAGTTCAGAAGTGCATAGTTGTAAGGACTGTGCTATGGTAGTAAGACCTGCTACCTTCTTTTAAACCTCCATAGCTCCCGGCAGGACATACTTGCTCAGACTTGAACCTCTACTAATTTTTCTGAATAGATGTTTAAGAGAGCCAAGTATGATGGAAGTCCCTTGCATTCGTCGGTACCCAACCAAGTTCTCCGTGAAAAAGGAGGTGTCAATGTTAGAAAAAATGGTATCTTGTGATCCAGCATGGGTTGCAAGGGGTCTTCTCCCCTGAAGCCAAAAGACATGTTAGTTCTGGCCCTGCAAGTAGCAGTTTGCAGGATGTGTGAGGGAGGGGGAAGTTAGGTGAAGGAACTGACAACAAGGCCCTTTTCCAGGATGTGCACCCTCTTGCATGTCAACCCTCAGACTTAAAACATTTACCTCATCCAATCCCTCCTCTTAGACCCCAAGCATTCAACTGTAAAAGCACCCAGTAACAGCTCTGTGCTGCTCCACTACTTTGTTGAGGGGAACACACAGTTTTCAACAGAGAAAGAAGGCAAAGAAAGGGAGAGGAACAGTGACAGAACTGTGGGCCATCCCCAGGATTTGCTTCTGGCCCAGTGGCTATTGGCAGAGGGGCAGGCAACCCCCCTTTTCTCTGGGAGAGATGGGGTAAAGACAGAGAACAAAAGGCAGCTCTGTGGCAATTTTTTTTTTTTTTTAACACTGGTTGAATAAAAAATATACCCAGTAACAGTCTCCAGGAAAGGGATTAAACATATGCAAAACAGTCTGAGGAGCTATTCATTTTACCTTAGGACTTGACATGCTCTGGAAGAGAGCCAGGCTCCTTGAAAACTTGTTGGTCTGCAGAAAGGGCCTTAGCTGCCTGCTGCACCCAGCCTTGGGGAAATGAGTCTGGGGTCTTGGAGCCCCGCCTAAAGCTTGACCATCACCTGGAATGATCTTGTTTACTGGTGGATTGTTCATCAACAGAAATGGCTTTCCTTTCTACCTGGCCTCAGAGACTCCTGCTATTAAGCTAACCAGTATGTATGCCTGGTAAATACCCCAGAAAACACTATGGTTGGAGATTTCCCAGTCATCTGGGGAGACAGGAGCCCTCTTGCTTCCTCAGCCTCATAACTTCAGCATCCCAAATCTGTTTTGAGAGTCTGAGTTGTCACTAACACAGGGAGCAACAGTGAAAAAAGGCACTCGTTCAAATACACATATCAGAGGTAAAATGAAGGTGAAGATGCACAGTTCATGCCTGGTTAAATCTTTTTCTGGATCACCTGTTTCCAATATAATTTCAAGTTATTACATATAAATATATAAAAAATATGTAAGTCATATATACACGTGTATTTGCATACACATGCACATACATACACACACACACACACACGTAAATATGTATATGAAATTAATGATAAATAATTTCCAGATCCTTTAAAGGTGCCCAGGAACAAATAAATAAATAAATAAATAATTAAACCCCCTACAAGCCGGGTTTTGTGGATGTTTGCGAAGAATAGACATATGCTCCAGTATGCAGCAATAAGACTGGTAACGGATAGTCTTGAAAACCTAGTCCCAATAATACTTACATGGCACTTTGAAGCCTCACAGTGGGTTGAAAACACAAATAAATCCCATGAGCTGAACAGCTTGGTAGCGCTACCTGCCTCTTTCAAATGGATTACGAAGTAAGAAACGCCACCATTATCTGCAACCGGTTTCATTTTTTTTCACTGAACAAAAAAATCAATTACTTCAGCTCGAAGCTGAAAATATGTGGTTTTCAAGTTTCAAGGAAAAAGTAGGCTTACCCTTGAGGAAGGTTGCAGGGATCCATCATGGCTACTGTGAAGGTCCCCAGTAAGGATGCAGGGGACCTTCATCACCGCTACCTGCACAGGGGACCTGCGGCAGAACCCCACAAGTGCTTATTTCCTCAGATGTAAAGGAAGCAATTGCCTTAGATGCAAACATCTACGCTTAAAACTATAAAGCTGAGTCAGAGATCTCTGATTTCTTTTGCTTCAAGATTTGCTGCTGCAAAATCCAGCCTTCTGCACTAAAAAAAGCTAACAACAACAAAAAAAAAAATTAAGAAGTTCCACACTACAGTTAGTTTCCCTTCATTATAGGAAAAGATAGTTTTAGCACAGATACAGTTTTCTATCCTGAAAGTGTTTTCAAGCCATTCTACTAATAACCCATAGAATAGTAAATGCATGTTTATATACACTGCTGAAAGAGGACCTGAAGCAAACAAGTTCGGTCCACAGAAAATTCAGCTGGTGAAATGAAAGTGAAAAAGAAAAATCAATCTATTTTCGTGTTGTCTGTGACAAGGACTAAAATGAAACTCCATGGGATGGCATTTCACTAATACAAAACTTGCAGGAGACCTAGCAAGAAAACGATCATGAGTCAGTGTCACACACTGCTTGATCCCTTTTGGCTCCATGTGCATTGACAGGCAAGAGCTCTGCACAACTCCAGAGTTTCCCTGTTCTTCTGGGACTGGTACTACTGATGATGAGAAATGTTTCTGCATGATTCGTGTTTGCAGTGTTACTTCCTAATATACAATTTGCTTTTAGGTAGAAACCATTGGAGAAATTAAGTTGTGAGCAGCCAAGCTTGAAGCAATACTGCAATTGGCTCTAAAGGTTTCTTGCAGTATTGTACACATTTCAGAGCAATATACTCTAGTTTAAAGGGCAGATTGTTGGGGGTTAGAAATTGTTAACTTTGTGTTTTGGTGTTTGTGTATTATATGTACTATGTTTTACTCCTCATGTATGTAAATTCTGTTGTCTCATTGGTTGTCAGTATTTTACACATTTCAGAGCAATATACTCTAGTTTAAAGGGCAGATGACAAAAAAATATCTTTACTGAGGTTTTTCCCTTCTTCTGTAGCCCCTTTAGATAAATTATAGCATCTCTTGCACTCCCTTCTCCTCAGAGTAGAGCTTTAATTTCAAATTTCATGGTATGCTGGAAAGGAAAAAAAAAAAAACAAGCCAGAAACAACTGACAGAATAAATCTACTTGGGAAAATGAAATGGTGGAGAGTCCCTCCAGTGAATTCTGAATGTTACAGGTGTCCACTTGTTTTCATGGGTAATGGAGTTTCACAATGGTTAGGGCTACCTTGCTGTATTACAGTCACTACAGTACAGGCATGAAGGTTTGGCTTCCAATTTTCACTTAAAGCTTTTTAAATCCAGAATGAAATAAAAAAGAAACTATTAAAAAAAAAAAAAAGAAGAAGAAAAGCTCAGGTAATAACATATTTCCTGTACTTCAGCCTGCCAAAACACACAACCCACACCAGAGGCTCACACACTGTCTGAGTGTGCAGAAAGAGTGGGGACAGAGCACTGAGCATAAAATTAGCAAATCATTTCAGTCTGACAGAGCCAAAGTTTACTTTTTATGCAAAGTGTGACCAGTACTAAGAAAGAGGGCACTATAAGTGACAATCCCTGTAGATACCTTCAGTCTTGTTTTCTCACTGGTGACCTTGGAAAGTAACTGCATGTTCTCCTGAAGTGCATGCCATAGCTCAGCAAGAAGTTTGAGGTCAGTCTCAGACTACTGAGTAAAATCAATGGCCATTAATTCTCTCAAGGAGCTCAGACCAGGCAATTAGTTCCCTCCTTGCCCAAAAATTTCTGAATTTTGGACCAACAGTGGCTGGCACCAGGAGTTTTAAGTTTTTGTCACAGGGGATTTCTTCCCTGGCTAACTACCATGATCCAGCTCTTTATGGGGGACCAGAGACAATTTGCCATATAAAAAAAGTTATCTCTCTATAATAACAGCAGAAGCAGGAAAGAGTGAGGGGATATTCTAGAGGATACCTAGATGTCAGACTCCATGAACAGCAAAATGCCTCTTGGAGGCTACGTCCTTTAAGAAGCATACAGAATCTTACTACTCAGATGGAGTTTCTCAAACATGCACCGAAGACAAAGCTATTCAGGCTAGTCAAGTCAAGGAAATAATAATTACTTGTAAAATTACTGCAAGCTGATTTTCTCATTAAAATTTCATTAATGCTTTTTTTCCCCCCCTGACTGTGCTACATCCCATACTTTTAAGAGCACCTCATTCTATTATATTTCCATTGACACTAGCCATCATATTAATAGGCCGAAAATACAGGTTGGTACATTTGTGTTGCTAATGAGCATTAATCTCCCCTTCTCAAAACACAGCTATGCTATGAAAAATAAATATTACAGCTAATGATTTGTATTCCTCTCATGGACATATTTTAAAGACAACAGCAGGGTTTCCAGTTGATTGCAAAAGTCTTATCTGTGTTTGGTTTGGAAACCAAACCACATGGAGTTATTATTGTCTCCATTTGAGCACAGTCACAGTCTGGCTAACGAAAAGGAAGTGTCTTGTTAATACAGACTGCTACTTTGTCATCTTTTCCAGGCTTTGTGAGGGGTCATTTTCCAGGCAGAGACTCATCCTGGTGCCCCTCAGCAGGGCTTGCTGACCCCTCCTGTGGCATGGTTTTCTGTGGTGAGTCCCCTGTCCTGTGGTGACTGCACTTCTCCAGGAGGGTTTGTTTGCTCCACCTTGTACTTCAAAACTGGCTTTTTCCTGCTGGAAGCTAGCAGACTGGTATGAAGACACTGGTGAACACAGTGGGTTGAAAAATTGAGTGAAGGAAAGTTGTCAAGGACATGTACACTCTGAAAAAGAAGTGTTGACACCAGTGGGGGCTGGGAAAAGGCTCTCTGCTCTGAACAGTCCTTCCTGTTGGTTGCCTTGCATGCCTGCCTCTTCTCTTGCTAGGGTGTCAGCCAGGAGAAAATGCACGGGGATCTTGCTGGAATGAAGGATGACAGAGGATGACAGAGAGTAGACTATTTCACCATGTACCATCGTTGAGCACCTTTCAAATGCTTAACCCCACTGCTGCCAGCTGTGTTGCAGGGCTGCCTCAGCCCCCATCCCCACAGGACATCAGCCACCTCAGGCTCTGGCTGTGGGCTGTAAGCTCCTTATTACAAAACACATAATCACATCCCTCCAGTGTGCTGCTGAGAAAGCATCCTTCATGGCCTGTCCTGATGACATTAAAGGCAGCTTTTTAGGGACATGAAGATTTGGCTGGATCAGGAGTCTCAGAGACATCAATATCACCCCTGGTGTATGCATATCATGGAGAGTATAATCCCAACGAAAAAGTTGCTCCTAATGACTAGAGAACCAAGGGGGCAGAGGGGCTCAGATGCCCTGGCACGCTGGTGTTCTTCCTGACAGCACACCCACTTGCTGCTGATTCACACCAGTGTACATGGGAGCAAAAGCTCATGGATTGATTCAGCATCTTGCAAAACACCATATAACCCCCAAGGGCTGGAAAAGGCCCCCTCCGGTCAGCCTTTCCTGGCTGTATGGGCAGCCTTAGCGTGCTAATGAAGCAATCAGAGAGCACAGAGGCAGCCTGCTCTGCTGTGCCGGTCACTGTGCAAGCAGCACTGTTTACTTTCTTATGGTTTTCTAATTAGAGGGAGAAAAAAAGCAATATCCATTCCCACTGTCTCCTGGGAAGAGGTTGAATTTTAACATGTAACTTAAGGAAAAGATAGAGTTATCTTTTTCAGGACCCAGGCTAATCTCGCATTTCCACAGGGGGGATTAGGGTTAGGATGGTAGGATTTGCAGTTTTAATCAGGGGAAACTTGACAATTTTCATTGTCTGCTCCAAATTATTCTGGTATCTCCATATCCTCCCATCCCTCTGAATAATGAGGAGTCGTGGACTGAATCCTATCTTACTGATACTGCTGGACTTCTATGGCTTTATGAAAATTGGCAGTAACTTAGACTGTTGCCTTTCTTTTCAATGAAAAATCAAGATTTTGTTGGCAGTAAGGTCTTGCCATGCTCCCTTTGGAGGGGAGGGGAAGGGAGGGAGGGNTGTTTAAGGGGAAAAAAAAATATTTTTCAGAACTGGATGATTCAATGAAATTGTTTTGGTTTATGTACAATGGTAATGTTGTTAGTAAAGGCTAATGTATTTTGGCAAAACACTATTTATCCCCTTCTCCTTATTGAAGTAGAAACAAGGCATTTTTCTGGCAGAGAAAACCTATTTTGTTGAGTTCCGGGACCAAACCCACTCTCATGTCTGTCTTCGTATGGCCGAACTGCCACTGTTCCACTGACTTCATTGCCACCAATGCCCTTAGAGGGCAATTCTAAAGGATCAACTCTTGCCTGTGCAATCAGAAAACCCAAATCCTGCATTAACCATCAATAAGCAGACCTTGAGATGAAGATAATTGTCTTGGTTGAGGAGTTAACACAGTGTCCTACCCAACACAGAAATAAGCTCAGTTTTTCTTTTAGCTAGCATGTCTTGAAGAAAATCCTTTTGGGCTAGTGGTAGAGATGTTTTTCTTTTTAATAAAAAAATGTATATTTTATGAGTTGTTTTTTTTTTTTTTTCCTGAAGAAGATATTTTGTGATCATGTATTGATTTTGGACGTGTTTTCCCATTCTGCATTAGTGAAGTTTGAGGTGGACTGTCTGGTTATAACCAGAAAAGGAAATAGAGGGGGAGAAATATAGAAAGACCTGAAAGTCCTTACCTTTTCAAGGGACTTTTTCAATCTGCTTTGACATAATCCTCTACTGTGAAAACCATCAGAAGCTATGGGATTTTTTCTATATGGGAAAATAAAAGCAGATTTCAGAACTTCAAAGTTATCATGACACCAAAGTGAATTTCCACCTTCCTGCTGCCCCTTGTGCCTTATACAGCCAGGTGCTTCAACCTGGCCTTAACTCACCTGCTGGCCACCACTTAAACCCCTCATGAGTACTTTAGTTTATGTGTGGCAGTTCTGTCTCAAAGATGCCAATAAGTATCCCAGAAGAGGGTTGAAGAGAGGAGCTAGGGGATGCCTCTGTGTGGAAAGTTGTGTGTGTGTGTGTGTTTGTGTGAGAAAGAGCTTTGCTTTAGGCTCTTGGAGGCAGGATATATACAGATGTGCAGCAGGATCCAGCAGCTGAGGAAACTCAGTTATCTAGATGTAGGCATGGTAAATAAATGACCCTTTCACCATGAGCTGGGTGTGAGGGCACTTGGTGTACCTCAGAAAGACCTCCTGCATGCTAGGGAAAATAGCCTTGAATGATTTCTCAGGAGCAGCAGTGATCCAGAAAGGGAGAAAGCATGTGCATAAAGGTTTTCTTAATAAAAAAAAAAAAAATTATTCCCTCAGCACTGGTGTATTTATATTGATTGCATGCAGATGTGCTTATGTTTGAAGCTGGATACTCTCAGCCTAGGGATACGAAAATCTCCATCGACTGGTGCATGGGGCCTGCCCTGTATTCCCCAAAGGGTCTTGATATGGCCTTAGGATGCTTTTGGATCCTAAGGAGCCGATATTGTACTTCCTCTGAGAAAACCCCAAAATTTGCACAGGAGACTCTTGTAATTGTTTTGGATTAATCTTAGTCATGTCAGTGATCCTACCAGCATGATAACTGACCTTTTTCCAATTTCACTGTATTGCTTGATGTAGGACTGATCAGCTTTAAGTCAAAGCTGATATTTTTATAAACAAATCTGGAAGCAAATTGAGTTTGCGTTTAGTCTCTTTGTCTACAATGTAGTTTTCATTGATGCAATAAATTTGCAGAATTAATTTCTTCTGAGAGTCTTTATTATATTTGTTAACAAGAGCAGGCTATTCCAGTGGAGCATTTCTACCGTAGTATTTTAAAAACAAAGATGTTTTAATCTCTCCGATGCTCTCATTAAACTTAGTGGCTTAAAATATGTGACTCTGTCTGGACATGACAGGTATGAAGAATTTATCATTTGTTCAAAAACACTCATATCTTTCCTGAATCCACCCTTGGTTTGCCTGCAGCTTTGGGAAAACCAATTTTTTTCTTTTTTTTTTTTTTTTTACAGATGTCTGCAGCCTCCTGCATTACCCTGTCACTTCCAGAAAATAGGATTTCTCACCTACAGATGGTGAGGAGAGAGGAGGGTAGCCGTGAACATTAGGTTGAAATTACTTGTCAAGTTTGATCAATTCACAGAAAGACAAAAATCCCTTTTGAAAAGGCACGTTGATTTTTGAAGATTAGTAGCGATGTCTTCGCATCTCCTTTGCTTGGGTAAATTATACAAGAGTGCAGTTTATTACCTAAATGAAAAATACATTTGCATGTAGATGGTACATAAATTATTTAATTCTATGCTGGACGGTGCAATAAACAACACCTCTCCCACACATGTGCACACACAAGTACGCACATACATTCACCTACTCAGGACTTATGAGAGAAGGGTTGGTCCTTTACTTTGTGTTTTCTTTTTCCTTTTGCTGGCTTGTAAGTATTATTATTTGACAAAGCACTTGGGAAGGAGTACACAAATCTATTAAAGATAACAAAGCTCAGTTGTGACCCCAAGCTCATGAAAGCAGACAAATAAATCTTTCATAATGTGGAATAGCTGGTCCCTAGCTCTTCCAGGAAAGAAGGAGGAGTTGCTCTTGAAATGAACACTAATCTGAATCCTGCTGGTTTTGGGGTGACTTCTTGTTGCAGCAATTTTCTCTTACAAATTAGTCATGCCATGATGCATTAATTATCATCTGTGTTCTCTGTTTTATGGGAGCATTAACAGACAATACCTGTTTTTTTTCTCTCCCAGAGTAGTAATTATTCCTGTAGATAAGGAAGATGAGTGAGTGTGTGAGATGAGTGTGCATGCCAGAAAAAAAAATCCTGATCTGCTGCTTGCTTTACTGTGCACCAACATAGACCGCTAACAGGCAGGTAGTTGTCTTTCCCTGACAGGAAAAAAGATATCTTTCATAAACACTTAGCTTCCTGCTCTGATTTTCAGCCTGGTTTCCTTTGGAGATGTAGTTTACACAGGCCTGCATCATTCAATGTCCCATCATGCCCAAACCATTGGGCAGTTTTTACCTGGGTGCACCAGAGATGGGGATGGCTCAGCCTCACTACCAACAGTTTACATCTAAGCCTGGATTTGGTTTCTGCTGTGCCCATGCTCCTTGCAGATGTGAGCAATACCTCCCCTCTGCCCCATCTCTCTCCCAGCATGATGGGATGTCTCATTCTCAGGGGAAGTTCATGCGTGAGATATAGGAGCAGCTCGGTAATCAGGTGTCCCACCCACAAAAGCAGATTTTCCAGGCTAACCTGGAGCTTCCAGATGGGTTTCAGGAGTATAGGTGACCAAGCTGAAGACAAGGAGGTCCCAGTGGTGCCTACAATAGGCTGCATCATGTGTGCACTCCCAAGAGACAGTGTAGAGCCTGGGAAAGGAACGTGAGAATGCAAAAATATCCTAAGCTTGTGGAAAAGTCCAGCTGGAGCTCATAGTTTACCTCTTGCATAAGCCACATGTCTAAGCTTTGGACCAGAATAAAAAAATGTGTGGACACTTCAGGTCCCTGCACTTACAAATTGGGTAAAAATTAAAGTTCCGTGTAAGAAATACCCTGATTCCCCATCTAGGGCTGTGTGGAAATCCATCTGAAATATTATCAAAGCCTGCTCTGACCCACTTTGTTTGCTGATCACGTGTGAGCAGCCTCAGGAAAAATAAAGCAACTCTTGCTTCTGGTGGTTTTCTCTTTTGTCCGTTACCATTTAATTTTCCTAGGATTAAGGAGAAAAAATTGAAGACCGAAAAAGCCTCACATTTTTGAACTCTTGGCAGCAGCAGAAAGAAACAAAATGAAACAACCCCTTAAATTATTACATTTTCAAAAAGAATCATCATCTCATTGTACAGATGGTGTGCGCCAGGCTCTCATTAGCATCCTGCTCTATTTTTAGTCCCTCTTCTTGCTGCACATGAAATCTGGTTGCATTAAAGGAGGTACCATACTGCCTTCCCCAAACATCATTTTGGTCCACAAAAAGCTCTCTTCCCCTCTCTGCCTTAGGTTTTAAGGCACAATGGTCTTCTCTGCAAACTAGCAACTGCTCTGCAACCACCAGTTTATTTGTTCATGTGGAAGAGGAGGAAAATCACCTGTCAGATCTCCTTCCTTCATCATCAGAATTTTTTTGTGTGTCTGCTGTGAAGAAAGTTGTTAATCCTGAAAGAGGCAGAGTTCTCTACTTTAGACCTTGTTGAAACAGAGGCTAAGATTTCTCTGGCAGGCCAGAGAAAACTAGGACAAGAGAAATTAAATACTCTCTTTGCTGCTGAACTGGAGACCTATGCAAACCCTCAGCCTAGGATTCCCCTTTGGTAGCCTTTTGTTATTGCCAGCCTTTAAATGAATGCTCTCCCTGGGCAATTTTAACATGTTGGATGAGTGCAGGCACAAGGTAACCTTGCTCATAGCCTGCAGTGTTTGGGATAGGTTTTTTTTCCTGGAGATTTGAGCCCCCAAAAGAGTGGAGGTTGATGTGAGCAGTATAAGAACTGTATTCCTTGCCTCACGAAGTACGTGTCTAAATATCTGAAATGGATAACATCCTCAAAGGGATCCTTCACCTCCCCAACAAGTGAAACTATTGCTGACTTGTGCAGGTGCAGGCTCTTATCTTCCAGGTATTTAAAATCAAAGGGGATAATATCCATTCTTCATGTCCAAGGGGAGAAGCTGGTTCTTGTAGGTTCTTGTAGTCCCTTCAAGTCCACTTCCATTTGCAGATACATCAGGGAATTTCAGGTGCCTCTACTCTGGATCAGATACCGTTCTCTTTCACTCTTTTCCTGAATTATTTAACATGAGCTTGATGTCCCTTGCAACCAGGTTCCAGAGGAATGAATGGTAATGAGGCAGTAATTTGTATGGAAGACAACAGGTCAGCCAAAGGTACTCTGCTCTGAGAAGAGGGTGGAGATTGCTTCGATAAACCATGAATATTCATCTTGCACGTCTGGTCAGTTTTGATCACTCACCTCTTTTCAAGGCAATTTCTATCAAGCTTCATGAGTACCTGAAACAGGTTTTGGCAATAAGAAAGTAAAGAAAAAGATTGATGTTAAAAGGAATTGACAGGCAATAGGGTTAGAGATCCTGCCCCAAATCTGATCTTGTGAATAACTAACTGGAAATTAAATAGTTAATCTGTGAAGATCCTTGATGACTTATGTGTTTAGGCTAAAGGATATTCTCTGTTAAATATCCAGAAGAAAAAAACAGAAGCAGACAAAAATCAATGGCTAAAGCCTGCAAGAAATGAGGAGCAGACTTGTGTTATTTCCATTTAGTGAAATGCCAGAAAGATTAGAAATATCCAGGAACACCTTTCTTTGTTTCCCCATATGACCAGCTTTGGGCTAGACCCAGGACCAAAGCTCTGATTCCAATGTGGATTTTCAAGTTCCTGTCTCAAAATGCAGCAGTGCTGAATCCAGCTTATGAGGGCAACTGGGGACAATCCAAGCTGGCAGTACTGGGACATGTGTTTTGCCTTTGTTGAGGGTGACACTTTTCAAACTGATTGTGACTGTAGAAGATTAAAGGTAGGCAATAACATATTGAAAGGCAAGCTTTAGCAGGCAGTGCACTTTGGCAATTGTTTTTTTTCTTCCTAATATTTCATTTCTACTCTCTCGTGATGCACTACCCTCTTCATTAAAGTGGCACTCTAATGCAAGTAGGTGATACAAGCTGAGAATGCCAAATATGATTTTCATAGCAGACATTGTGAAATGTTTTAGAGATACCAATAGAAAGGTTTATTGCTGCTCTTTCATGTAATACATCACCATAAAAAAATTCTAGAAAATTATATACATTGGTCCCAATTAAGAAATTCTCTCTGAGGTACCATTGCATGTTAAATTAGAGCACTTCATACAATGTAACACATTAAGCTGATGTAAAATATTTGGGGGGACAGTGGAATATGAACAATAGCAAATACAAATATATGTCAAAATATGTGTGAAAAACCCCACTGCTTAGGTACCATGCCACTTTCTTTACTTAAGGTGCAATCTGGCATCCCTCACTTGAATTCAGGCAGGTTATTTGTGCCTGTCTTCGAGTCTGTGCTAGGCCAATGGCATCCTGGCCTGTATCAGAAATAGTGTGGCAGCAGGACTAGGAAGGTGACTGTTCCCCTGTACTTGGCACTGGTGAGGTTGCACCTCTAATCCTGTGTTCAGTTCTGGGTCTCTCACAAGAAGCAAGGCATGGAGGTGCTTGAGCATGCCCAGAGAAGGGCAATGGAGCTGGTGAAGGGTCTGAAGCACAGGTTTTATGAGCAGTGGCTGAGGGAGCTGGGGCTATTTAGGCTGATGAAAAGGAGGCTCAGCGGGGAACCTTATCCCTCTCTGCAACTACCTGAAAGGAGGGTGTAGCAAGATGGGAAACAGCCTCTTCTCCCAAGCAACTAGTACACTAAGGATAAGAAGACAAAGCCTCAAGTTGCACCAGGGGAGGTTTAGTTTGGACATCAGGAAGAATTTCTTCATGGAAAGGGTGATTCTAGAAAGATCTCAAGTGTCACAGCCTTGCACTGCTCGTCCAAAAAAAAGAACAATTTCTGTTTCTCAAAGGATTAATTTTCTTGAGGTGTTAGCACAGTGATACTGCTTGAATTTTAAAAGAAGAAATGGGTTTTTGACAATTCTGTCATCGATGATCACAGATGGTCACACCGTAGCACCTCAGAGGTTAATCTAAGCATTTGCATTAAACGACCTGAACTGTAATTAATCATGGAGTAGTCTTGTTCCAGAAACCCCTCTTCTCCTTAGTCCTCTGCTGAGCTTCAGGGATGCCCAGTTGCCAGCCCAGCTCCAAGCACTCATTGCACTCCTTGATGCTTCTTTCTAACTAGCTGAAACTGGAGGGATGTCTAACAGTCACTTGCTGGTTTTCTGCCTGCTGCGTGCTTTGCAATGCCCTGCACTCATTTGCCTTAGGGTTAAACATGTCTATCCTGGGAAATGACACTGTGTTATGACACGTGGCATCTAGCACAAGGCTGAAATGAGAGCCAGGATCCTCTAACCCTTTGGGAATATGAATACTTGTGCGATTATGTTGACATAATACAGAAACAGTTTGGGTTCACTTTTTCAGCTGGAAAATTTTCATTTTAGAGAAATTAAAGTGAGGGCCTTTAAGCATTACAAGGGTATTCCTGTGGAGGAATAAGGATAGTTTTGTGGGGTGTTTGGGCTGGGGGCAAAGCTGCTTGTCTGTGAAGGAGACTGCTCTGGGGTGGAGTGATGAGGGGGTAGCCAGCGCTTCTGCCTTGGAGGTGGTGACCCCATACCCCATGATGGTGTTTGAGCAGGAGCTGCAGACTGAAGGCTGTGATCTGAGGGACTGAGGACTACGCTTAGGACCATGCATCACCATGACGAAAATCAAAATTTTCCCCAGATGAAGTTATCTGAATGCAGTTACCACCACTGGCTGAGAAGAGAGCAGAAAGCCATAGGTATTTTAGCGATAATAAAAATGCTTCCCAGCATGACCACTGTTATGTTTCCCTAGAGGACCTCAAGCCAAAAGTTTTTGAAGCTCTTCTCATCACAGTGTCACATGGGAGCTAGCCAAAATCAATCTCTAACTATATAGCCTTTTTCCAACAGACTTCCACTTGAGAACAAATAAGCCCCTAATAAAGTTCAGTTAGTACTTTTCTGGTGAGAGAAAACTGCCATCAAGTCTTTTAACATGCAGTTATACTTTGAAAAGTCACTCTGTGAAAATAGTGCCGGGAGGTTCCATGTTTATTGAATCCCTTCCCAGGGCAATTTGCTCAGTTTACATGTAATGAATAAATGCTGGTCTTGGCTGCTGCCCGATCCAGCTGGTCTAAAAGCCAAGCTATGTTAGCCTTGTTGCCAGGGCATAATCATCAAAACTAAAGGTTGTTCCAGAAAAATCTCTTGACCTGTAGCCTGAGAGTGTCTTTTTCCTGTCCCATTTGCATTTGGGCACTTTACTATAATCTCCATTTACTGTAATCAATATCAGTATTCCCCATTTTTCTTGTTTTCAGCTGCTGATGAACTCCGTTATTCCCATACCTGAGTTAAATACTGGTGTCATTCGTCCCACTGTCAATCTTCAACTGTGCAATCTTCAACACAGTAGTACAACTGTGTGTAACTTGGCTGTGATGGTTCAGACCTCTCTCTAGAATTGGTTGTTGTATCTACTCAAGGCAAACAGGAGAGCAAAATGGGTTTGTTGTGTATATCAGTATATCAGCCTTGCAGATGGATGCAATCTCTAGGGCTAATTTAGCTCCAGGATAGGTAGCTGGCCCACCATGTATGAGGAAGTGTCTTAACCTGGCAAAGTACTGGGACTGTTATGGCAGGATGGCTTCTGATGCTTGTGCTGGCTCACCTGTAGTTAGATCACAGACCTCACAGCAATGCACTGTGAATGTAACTGCTTTGCAGATGTAGGACTGGAAAGGATCATTCAGATCTTGTGGCCAAATGGTGCAAATGGGGTTTCTCCAGCAAGTCTGTACCTAGGGGAGTATCATCAAGTCTGAAGAAGAGCTACACTGTGCCTACACAGAAAAACACTCATGTGAGTCACTGAGTAACTGAGAGCCCAAAGTGTGGCCTGTTGGACCTGATAGCCTTCGAGGCTAAATAGGAAGTACAGCCATCACTGCATATGGAAGCTTTGTAAGTCAAGGTAGGGCTTTCACTTAGGTTACAACTTTAGTGAAGAAGAGTGTGTTTAGCAGAAATAAATCCTCTGTTTCACTCTGAACAGGAGGATATATGAAATTAAGGCTCATATTCAAAGATTTCTCTGTATTTGAGTGTTCTTTTGTGTTTCTCTCTATGCCCAGCAATGGGACCTGCAGGATGAACACTCCTGTGGTGCTTCATTGCAGGCCTCAGTGGCCTGGAGATGGTTCAACTCTGGTTCATCCAGTTTTGCAGTGGAGAGAAGAGCAATCAGGAGGCATGGGTGAGGTGCAATCCAGCACAGACAGTATGATTAAGTGCCCGGTCTCAGTACACTAAGGATATATCTCATGCAGAAATATTTTTTCAACATGACTTTTCAGTGTCACAGCCACCAGTCAACATATGTCACTACTGCATAACAGACTATAAGGCTAGTGAGTTTGCCATAACCCAAAGTCTGGCTGTCAGCATCAGCCAGCACAGACCTACAATGCTGGAGGGCCCAGGTTTAATCTTCACTGGTTTTCCTCCTGGGAGTTATCACATATAATCACTGTACAATAGCAACAACAATTTACAGGCTGCTAGGAATGCAGCCAGTCCTCCTCAGACCTGGGGCTGTCCCATTTTTCCATCCAAAAGAGGAGCTGTGTGCAGGCTTACTAGAGGAGACTGGATAAATCACCTTGGCAGCTCTCACACTGGTCAGGTCACACCATTCAGTGGATATTTATACTTTTTTTTGCAGCCCTGACTAAGTATTTCCTTGTGAAAGCTCCAGAAGTGACAGAGCAGTGGCTGTGACATGCTGAAGTTCAACCCCCTCTGCCTACTGGAATTCCTTTACCAAGGACATATGTCACAAGAAACAGGTGCCCAGAGGCAACAGCAATATATTTCTGTTTCACTCAGGACTCTTATAGCTGATTTTTTTTTTTTTAGTTCAGCATTTCTTTGAGTAGTCAAGGTAACCCTAAGACTATCACTCTTCTGGATATCTTCCACATCTCAATAAGGCAAAAACACAGGCCTCCCCTGAAGCTCATTTTGAGTAATGATCCCTATCAGTATCATTTGCTACTTATAAAGATATTATCAGCCCTCACTGTATTATTATTTTATATTAGTATATTATACAATTATTCATTGATATTACTGTTGTTCCCAGAGACCTCTCTCTGGATCAGGACCTTACTATGGAAGTTGCAGTAACACCTGGCCATGTTTTGTAGTCTACTGTCATTGTCAGAAGCCAGAGAGGAACCTGTATTCCTAAACAGGAACCATCTGATGGAGATATGAATGGGCCTTATGTTTCTGTGAAAGATACTGTTGTAATTCTCAAAGCTAAGGGAGGAACTCACATTTATTTTGGCTGCTGTTGGACTGAACATCTCTAGAAGTGGTAGCATCCAGTTCTGTGGTCCAGCCACTTGCACAGTTTGTTAGGAAAGACCCAAACTGATCCCTGTGGGTGTATCTAGTAGTTCTGATGTGAAAGGCAGAGGCAAAGATGTAAGGTTTGCCTGCATCCCTTCCATGTACTCACATCAATGACTCTTGTAGAGCCGCAGTGGAGTCTCGCTGTCTCATGCTCTTAAACCATCTCAGCCTAAAAGTGGATATTAGTAAGTAGTCTCAAAGCCATCAAAGGCTTCAAGCCAGGTGCCTGACAGCTGTTATCTTCAATGGTTGAAGCAGGGATTGCAACATGAAGAAAATGTCTACACGATCTGTCTTTGCAAATCTAGCTTCACCCTGAACAAATACGAGATGTAGTGCTCTCCACACACTCTGCCAATCAGGCAGTCTGGTCTGAAAAAAATTGTCCTTTACAGACTTGTTTCATACATGACACTGTTTGCTTTACTTTTTAAAGTGGTCTCTCTTAGTAGAGAAACAAAGATTATCTGAGTTTTTTTGAACTCAAGCCAATAGGACCTGTCTGGCAGTGAAATATCTCTTGCTATGTAGACATCCAGTCTCAGCAACAAGAAAAGTGCTTTAAAGATCACTTGAATACTCTGTCCTAGATCTCACATTTGCATTTGAATAAGTTTGTTTCTTTGTCTAAAAGCTCTGACTTTTCAGTCTGCATTATGAGGATGTTGAAGCAGTTCATCACTGTTGCTATGAAAGTTCAAAGCCATTTATCTTCAATAAGGTTACTTGATGCAATTTCTAACAGCAAGAACCTCTCTGTCCTGGAGCTTTCTACAAGATTAAGTGATGTATTCAGATAGGCAATGTCTCAGGAGGATTTTCAGTACCTGGAAGACATAAAGCTCATTCTAAATGAAGGATGGCAGGTTTTGCAATTGGTGTTTCCTATTTTCTTATCAATAAGCTTTGTTAGTTTCTTTCTTGGAGCCTGGCATCCTTTTGTGAAAGTACTGCAAGAAGACCCATCTTTGCAATGAAAGTTAGTTCTCATCCTTCTCTTTAAAATGGTCACTCCCTGCTAATCCCTCACATGCATGTTCTGGAGTGACAGAGCCCAAAGGGAGATAAAAAAGCTCTTCATTATTCTTTTGCCTTTGTGGAGAGAGAAAGAATGAGTGCTTGTAGTCCTAACCAAGGGTATGAGATACAGGTTTAATGTGATGTTCTGCCAAAGATTTTTTGGCATTGTTCTCAAGACATGCTTTCCTGTTTTGGTGGGAGCTATGCGCATGAAAAACAGCAAAACTGTCCTGTGTCAGGACTTGGAGGAATCATTAGCAGCTGCAGGTAGCTGGGTACCCACCAAAACCAAAGGAGCTGGGTGTTTGCACTCACTGTGCAGTGCCATTATGCAGCACCATCCACATGCAGACCCAGAGGATCTGCTCACCTGCACTGCTCCAAAAGCTGGGGCTCCCAGCAGATGAGAGGCCCTTTTGCTGGGCGGAAGGTGCTGGTGTGAAGAGGCACAGAACTTAACTCAGGAGGTCTGATTATTTTCCTGACAGCCCCTGCTGTGACCTCACTCCAAGTGGTTTCTGGTGGGCAATGTTTCCATGCGGGGATTGAGCTGTGCCCTCAGCTCTATGTGAACACCTCTGGAGCCCACAGGTGCTGCTGTGTCCTACCCTGCTGTTAAACCCCCTTGTTTTCCTCGGGGCCATCTCTGCAGAAGGTGAATCATCTTTCTGTGTGAACAGTTCTCATGATGACACATGGCAATCTTTGTTTTCTGCCCTTCACTCTGATGGCATGAGCATGCAGAGTTAATTGCATTAAAAAGAAAAAAAAAGATTAAAAGCCTATGCTTGTGTCTGAACAGTTCAGAATCTGCAACTCTTCCATGTGAGAAGGTGTTTCTGATCCAATTGGAAAAGAACATCTGAGTCTATTCTGACAGGCTCTTCTCTGATCAGTGTTTTCCAGGTCCGTGTTGTGCTAGAAAAACAGATAAATCACCTACACTATAGTACTGTCAATTGAATTTAGTTTCTCTGATACACAAAAAATAGAGCCATGCAGCAAGTGCAGCAGTATCCAGAAAGCTATTGTAAATTACTCATTTTGTTATAGCCCTTTTATTGCCCAGAATTTACCATCTCTCTTCAGTAATTTACTGGCCTGTATTCATAAAGGATGGTATGAAGGAGAGAATGTGATATCAAGTCCAGTGAGGACTACTACCCTACTTTTGAACAAGCCCTACGGTTGCCACTGGCATCGCAAGATCCTTTGTCATCTTTAAGATGATGAGACTGAGGATGCTTCAGCTGATTTATAAGGAGTCATGGATATATGATATGAGCTTAATCCATTATAGGATTGAGCTGAAAGCACTAATGCTGTTTTACTGCAGATCTGACATTAACATTCACACGGTGTCTGATGGATAGTGCAGAAGAACCAAAGTAGGTTTTGTAGTGGATCTGGTAGCAATCCATCTCACTCAGCCTGATGAAATTATTATTGTAATTTACTAAACTAAGCAAAAGAAAATCCAACCATGAACAGAGATATGGAAAAAGCCTTAAAAAACCCAACCAACAAACCCAAACTCAAAACCGTTATCTTGTCTATATAAATAAATAAAAAAAAAAAAAGAAAGGAACACCACTTTCAGGTCAGGTAGGCAGGAAAATAGAATTTTGCAACAGCTACATAGCAGTTTTGCAAGACCTCATTTTCTCCTGCACCAAATGAAGGGTACTTCCTTACTTCGAAGACATGTAAGGTTGTGTTCTTCACAGGAAGGAAGGAATTAAGAATGATTCGGTTTAATACATTATAAGGATGTAAAATACTAGAGTACAAAATAAATTCTAGAAGCCCTGATTACAAATTTGGAAAACCAAGTTACCTTTCAACCATAAGCAGAGAGCTGTAAAAAGTGTCATATTATGGGCACTGAAACAGTGTGTGCAAATTGAACTTCACTGCTGATCCTATTTCCAGCATTTTGAATTTATGTCCTACCATGCAGAATATTTGCTTCACCTTTGTTTTATGACAGTATAAGGTTACACATAGGCTTTGAATTACGACAGAGTTAGAATGCCTTCCATGGTAGAAAGCCCTTAAAGATATCCTTAAACATTTGAGCTTCATGTTGAGATGCTTACAAAGGCTGGTTTCAGGCACCCATCTCTCATTTCTGCCTGAAATGTGTCCTCCTTTTGTTTACTGGGAATCTCACTGGACAGTTTCGTCAGTATTCCCATGTTGTGTAGTACTCCAATCTAGATTTCTGAAATCCCTGCCAGAGCTGGGTCTTTGTAGATGTGGAGAAAGCCAAGACAAACAAGGAGGTTACTTGGTTGGGTTCAAAAAGTAGATATTTCAAAAACAAAAGGTGCCAACTAGCAAGAAGTAAATAGTCTGGAAAAAGTAAATAACCAAGAAATATACCTCCCCCTAGAACTTCTTGTGATCAGGCAACAAAAGCATCATTTAATTTGGTCTCGACCCCAGTGTACAAAGACCTCAAAAAGTTTAAGCTAGAGGAACTGTTTTTCTTGGGGTCTTATTGCTTTTGCTTTGTTTTATTTTATCAGCAGAATATTTGCTGGAGGAGCTGGAGAAGCCAGTTTCAGTCCAAAGCACCAATGATTTATTTATTGCTATCGGTTAAGGAAAGGGCAGCATTTGCTGGTTCTGAATATTTAACATCACAGGGGAAAAGCAAGCTGTTCTGAAGCCTGTGTGTTCCAGTGAAGCACTGCAAATCAGCATGTCCCTCCCTGGCTTTCTGAATTCAGAGGTGGGAGAAATGTGTAGCTGTGCTCCAGTGTATTCTTACAGGGACTGAGACTTCTTTGGACCTCAGCTTGTGTGGTCATGAGCAGCCTGTTGAAGAAACCCTAGCTCAGCTCTGACCTGCTATGAAAGTCCAGGTAAGGAGGTGATGTGCATCTGTCTCAGAAGACATTGCCTGCATGGCGTTCATCTCAGGAAAACTTCAATTCATTTCACTTCATGCATATTTTATAATAATTCTCAGGAGAGCAACAGGTGGGAGAGATCAGCATCAGTATTCTTGCCTAGCCAAAGTTAGCTACAGCAAGATGCATTTTGAAGCACTGAAAGACTATTCTTAGCTTGCCTTCCCCCCTTCCTTGGCTTTCCAAGGAACTCAAGCTATGAGCCTCAGTCTCTCTAGCTACTAACTGACCCAACTGACCAGATGTTTCCTGACAAACCATTCAGGAGCATCCAGATCAGAGCCACACACAGGCAGTAGGGAAAACAGGAAAAGACAGTTTCCCATGCTTTTCATGTGTCACAATCCCTGCAGAGGCCCCTCCTTCAACATGTCACCTGCTGCAGTGGGATTTCTCTGTTGTGGTTAGCTATGGAGGAAACAGGCCTGACTGCAGATGGAACCGAGCATCAGGCTGGCCAGCTCCTGCCTCCAACTCTCCCCAAGGAGCCATCCAAAGAAGATGCTCTTAGAGAAGCCCATTTTTTTTATGATCATTGCTGTTTGTAAAACACCCTCAGCAGAAGAAGGGGCCCATCATTCTTCCCCTGCCCCCAAAATGTATGGAAGGAAAAAAACATTTCTTTTTTTTTAAAGGAGTGTATTCTAAATCTCACATCTATATTGTTTTAAATCAATATTTAGCAGCACAAACTGTGGGTTTAAGGGGCACAGAATTCCATAGCAAGATCAGTGCTGAGCTTAGGACCATCTTTTTACTTTATTTTCTGAAAATTTCTTTTTGGATGCTTAAGGAAATAGCAGCTAAGAAGATGCATGCCCCAATGATTGGTTATGGTTATATCTCTCCTGTAGCCAGACCATGTAGCAACCTCTCACTGCCCTGTATGATACAAGAGTGATATTTAACCAGGCTTACTGTGACCACCCACTAGCTGTGCTAAATTTAGTGCAAAATGAGGCTTTCCAGGCCCCTGCTCAGCTAAGGTGGTGTCTTTTGACTTCTTCTTCTTCTTCTAAAGCTTTCAATGTTTGAGTGGGGAAGTTGTTCCCTCAGAAGCTGAAGGGAGCTGTAAAACTGGGGGCTCCCACAGGGCTTGGTTGTGACCACAGTATAAGAATTAAATCACTACTGCTAATGTGGAAACCTGGGTGCTCTTGTCCCTTAGTGGAATACTTGACCTTTCATCAGGCACAGGGGCCTCCAGTCAATTAGGCAGGTAATGAAGGAAACATATTTGCATAGCATTCCCAGAGCAAAGGTTTCTGTGAGTCACCCTGGGTGTACTTTTCATTAACGTGTTGTTTTCAGGGCTACAATAAATTGATTAGCCTCTTTAAAATTTATCATAAAATTGTATTAACAAAATGGTAAATACATTACACAGAGACCGTAACCACGGGATGTTTACATAATGCCCACTGTGGATGAGTACTAAATACCATAAAAGACCTGAGACCCCCCCGAAAAGTCTGCAAGTTCTGGCTCTCACAAGGCAGCTAGAGCACCACTGTTGTTGCTGCTGTTTCTCTTCCTGTTCCTCTTCCCCCTCACATTTCCGCTTCGGAGTTGTGAACTTTGCTGGTTGTTATTGCAATTCCTATTGCTAGACTTCCATTGTCAGAAAAGAGTTGAGCCAGGGAAGTGTTCAGCACCAGGCAATCCCCGTCCGAAATGACCGAGTCCACACACTCCAGTACCGACCTGGGGGTCGCCTCCCACTTAAGCCGCCTCTGGTTCCTGTTGAGCTCCAGCCGGTAGGTGAAGTTGTCAGCTTGGGTCGGTGTGCCGATCAGCATCATCATGGCAAAGAACTGAGGGTGGCCTTCATACTTCTCCTGCTTCCTGAGGACCAGCAAAAACTGGTGGCCAAGGCAAGAGTGCATGATGATCCAGTCTGTGGGTGCGGGCAGGTGCATGTCTGTGGCTAGGAAGACAATCTCTGCACCCTGAAGAATGTTGATGTGATGGGTCTGCCTCAGGTGGGACACCACCACCTCCAGGTGCCCTTCCCATGGGCAGGAAAAGAGCGGGCACATGCAGGGTACAAGCTGGGGGTCATGCACTGCTTCATGATGATGGCAGGGAGGAAGGATGCCTTGCTCCGTAGATGTCTGCGCAGCTGCACAGAGGGTCGGTGCATACTAGGAGAAGAGAGAAATTACATGTGATAGCAGGTGGACCAAGAATCATGATATGCACGGTGCAGATCCTGCAGACATCAGTTACCTAATACTCCACCTGAAACAGCACTGGTGGGATTGCAGGGAACTCAGCACTCTGGAGATGAGAGGCAATTCTGACCTGGATCTGCACAACAAAAGGTGCCTCGTTCTCCAGGAGAAGAGAGAAACTGTTTGAGTCATGGTAAGTCACTTCAAATGAAAATGATGTATGTGTTTAAATAGTGATTTCATTAGTTCAAGGGGAAAAATCTGATTAAAAGAAAAAATAACCAACAAAGCGAGGACAGCATGGGGCATTTTATATAGTTAAGGCTTTTGCTGCTCAGAACAAAGAAATGAAATATGTATGGCATTATTATTCTTTAATGAAACATACGGGCAAATACAGACATTTTTCCTGAAACAATAAACTTTATAACATCCATAATTTGTGAAATAAAAGTCAGGGGTTTATTGGTGGGGTTTTTTTGGTCAATATTTTTGTGCCTAATTGATGCACTTACCTCCATAAATCTCAAATTGCTCTCAAAGGTGAATGGATGGCAAATTTAGGGCATTTTTGCAACAAAGTAAATTTGGATTAAGGTAGGGTAGCTCACTGAAAAGGCAGTAGCTCTTGCAGAAGGTTTTCAATGAGGACTGGAAAGCAAATTGCTCTGCCTCTGTCAAGTGGATGTTGTTGAAGAGAAATAAGTCTTATTCAACCAAAAGTGTGTTCACAAGTAATGCTATTCAGGAAGAGTAATGGCTCTGCACAATAACCCTGTGCACAGACAAACCCTAAGGCACAGACATGCTGGTCATGATTCATCCTACCCAATTTTAAACATTTACTTCAGCATTTTCTTCAGCCAACCAAGCCATCTTGGACTGCTTCCACAGTCTGTGAGGTGCAGCAGCCTTTACAGTGGAGGATTCAGACTTCAGCTGGAGTAATTCCCATCCTAAAGGTAACAACAGTTGATGCCAGAGAGACTGAAATCCAGTCTGTCTAGTTGTACCTAATTTTTGGCTGTATAGTAAGTTTTTGTCTTTGAACCCCTCTTCTAAGAGCATGTCTCATATATCTATTAATGTCTCTTTTAAGAATACATACATATATACATACGTTTCACTTAAACATATGTTTTAGGAAGATTCATGTAATAACCCAAATACTGCCCTGCGTCCACTCATTTTAATATATGTACCCAAAATTTCAGGAACTACATTGCAGTTCTAACATCTAACAGTTGTTCTTCTCCATACCATATCCAAATCATAGCAGATTTGGGATTTATTCAGTTATTTTTTGAGCGAAGATTTGTTTTAATCAGCAGCAAGCATAATCTCATAAAATGGGTGCAAAATTTGTTGTAAACTGTGTATTTCTCATCTCTTTATAGATATCACAATGCTTTTCATTACAACCTTGCTGTAAGCAGTTTTTCCCACCACAATATGCACATTTGCTTTCCAAGATGTTTTGGAAGGCAATTTTCTGGGTGAATTGTCCTAATTCTCAGATGACCAAGGCTTCCTTGCCAACCAGGATGACAAGTCCTGGATCTCCATTCTCATTTTGTCAGTAGCTGCCCGGGAATGTGATGGGCAGAGCAAGGTTGTGATTGCTGCTGCTGTGAAACTCATGTTTCCTCCCAAGGCACTGGATGTCAAAAGGAGCTGTTTCTTCTTCCTCTGGCATTTGATATGAAGAATAATTGAGTGGTTAAGCCCTATTATTGAAACTTCCTTTTTCTTTGAGGAATTATTACTTCAATAGTACAGTTCTACTTTTCCCTTCCTCATTTTTTATTTGTTTTGCTGTGTAAAATTCAAGGATATAAACTTTCCAGGAACATAATGAATTGAGGACAGATAAATGACTATCATTGTCTGGGAAATAAAACAGGTCATTATAAAGTAATCAAGGTTTGTGGCATTAGCTGCCTGCTTATCGCAGTGGGATTGCTGGTTCACACTTAATTTTGCATTAATTTTTGCACCCCATTAAGATGAAAGTTATGGTTAATTTAAACTCTTTTTGGTGAAGGAGGCTACTGCAATGGCAGATCATAAAAGCCTTTAAAAAAAAATAATTCCTGAAATGCTAATTGCCTCATAAAATGAATTCTAATCTCCCAATCTAATACAGTGGGTGTGAGCAATTACTTTCTCTCACCAAACTGTTAATGCAACATTAGTGATTATACTAATTAAAACTAATGAACTCGTACTCACATGCTGATAAACCTCTCAACCACTTGACAAGTTCCAGCCTTCTATCAGTTTATTTAACTCCCCTTTTGGAAGATGAATCTTAAATTAACCTCTTGAATAACATTCAAAATTAGGTTTTGAAATGTGAAGCTTTATAGACTGTGTATAATTCTTCTCCAAAGATTACCAGAGTCAGAGAAACCATTTCCACTGAAGATGTAATTGAATTTAGAAATGCATTCTCCTAATTTGATAAGCACAGAGAGTAATGGTAGCTCATCCATCTAAACTGCATCCAAGGTAAGAAAATACAAATATCTTCAAAAATCTCTTTATGACAAACACATTTCTGTGGCTTAGGAACTAGGAATATAAATGACAATGAACAATTTATTTAATGTACTTTTCTTCTTTCCTTAATTTGTGATTTTGTATGTGCACAAATAATTGTGAATTCTCTTTCACATCTCATATTTCTGAAACATTTCTGAAAGATTTCCATGAACCACTTCAGCAAAGGATTTCTGGTCTGACTTTATTCATTTAAGGTTTATTGAAAATTCTGAAATCCAGCACAAACCACACGATCTATCTTTATTCTCTGACTAGGTGAGAATCATCTTAAAAATCTGGTTTCTGAATAATTCAACATTCCTCTTTCTAAACTCTAAATTTGTAGTATTTTTTAAAAAAACATTTAATAATTCTCTGTCATTGTAAAAGAAAAAGTTTCAGAGGAAACTATTATTTTACTCTTACTTTTGAGGTATGAATGTAACTACTGAGGTGTCTCTGCCCTTGTTGGTGATTCATATGACTGTGAATTAAAACACTAAAATTGAAATGCAAAATGGACATAAAATGGTCACATTGAGTGTATTTAAATGCTTGAATAAATATTTATGAATATTTTTTTCCATGTTTAATCTCCTCCAGTATTTACTTTCCATCATTTATTGTCCGATTACCTAATAAAATTAGGTTTATTATATTGTTGTGCCAGTCCAGTATTATTCTTTATTATCTTTTAGCCTGTTGGCCAATTTCAGTCCAACTGAACTGTGGGATAGGAATCTCAAATACTTTAATTTTCAATCATTTTTATGAGAAGAGGCATCAGGGTAGAGAAGTATGACCCTTGCATGTCTCCAGGGAGGAACAGTTTGCCACGTGGGCAGGATTACAAGAGAGAACCTAAACAATGGCAGTTTGATCCCAAATGTATTATAGACACCAGTGAACCCACATGAGACAGTGTCTTTATGAACAGGAGAAAAAGCTTCAGCCAGAGTGCTCCTCATTAGACACAACATAATCCCACCATGAGGCACCAAACCGCAGGAATCCAGGCTCTGCTGCTCACAGAAAAATTTCTTTTTAATGATGCAGCTTATTATGGTGTAATTCTTTTTAAGAACAAGTAATTTGGTGAAGAGCAATTTATAAACACATGGTGCTTTTCTCATGGGAAAAAAAATACAAACCATGATTATACTTGGACCTCGGACATGGGTTTTCAGCTAAAAATGCAACAAACCACAGTAGGTGTGATTCACTTGTTTTACCTTTGATGTCTGAGGAGTGGGTGGCTAACTCTGAAAAATATCAATTCCTTTTACAGCCCATGCAGAATGGAGAATGCAATACACTTGATCCCAAGAGGTGCTGAAGGACCATCCTCCTGGACACTACTCTCTACATGCAGCCAGGGCCAAACACATCCTCTGTGTAGTTTTACCAGTTTCTAGACAAAGAGCAGAGGGGCAACCCTATTTTAGCCAGGGAAGAGCTGTACCACGATGGGCTTCTCCTACTGCGCTGGCGACAATACAGCCCATGGAGAGAGAAGCAGATGCCTACTCACATGAGGTTGTAAATTCTTGGCTTCCTACCACTGCTACACTACTCAAGTCACCTCCAGTGAAGTTCAGGGGAAGTATGAAGGGTAGATCCAAGAGTTAGAGATCTCCAAGATCACCAAGAGGTAAAAAAGCCTCAAGCACATTTCTGAGTCTGCAGTTGCAAAGGAGAAAGGCCTTTGGAGCATGAGGAACCTTTTGTATTTGAACTAGCAAAGTTTCTAGGCCAACTGTAGTAAAAACAGTGGAAACAGAGGCAGCAACCCCCACTGCACATCTGCTAGCTAAGTTCATGGCCCTGTGGGATGCAGACACTGGCTACACCACTATCCCTCTAGCCTTGCTTCCCTGCTCCACATTGGCGCAGTTTCAATACGGACAGCAAGTGTGGCTGCTTCTCTAAGCAGACAAATGCCTTGCCTTTAAAGTTCTGACTGGAAAATGGTGAATTTACTCAAGATAAACCCTGCAGCGTGATGAAGGGTTGAAACCAGTCCTCTCATCCCGCAGGAGGGGAGTCAGACACAGATGACCTGCAGTATAAGGCGGGTGAGTAGCACCACCACATTGTAAAAGAATAAACATGATGAGGTCTTCAGAGAGAAGGTTGAGTGTCACCTTTCCACACTTTCCAGTGTTCACCAGTGTTATACTGGGAGTCTGGATGCCTCATTCATACTTTTACTTACTGTAATGCACATAATGTGCAAAAATTAGCCTGTGAACAGTACCAGTGTGTGCTGAGAATATCCCAAGGAGAGAGGACAAGGACTAATTCACTGCCCAGTGAATAAGGGTTTCTGACAGTAGAACAGGTGCTGCAAATAATCATCTTTTTCCGGACACTTCACACCCATGCAACTGTATTTTCTCCAGTGATCATACACACTTTGAAAACACTTATTAATTCACCTATGGGCTGGGCTATTTGCTTGGGAAGGTCAGTGGTGTAGTCTGAAAGCCGTCACTGTGGGGCTACTGAGGAGGGTCACATAGAAAACAGCAAAGATGAAAATAAAGCCACTGGACACACCAGCCAGCCCAAACCAGAAGACGGTGCTCCCACTCTACTCCAGTCCCACTGCAACCTAATCCCGCTCCCAAGAAGGAACTGCTCCTTGCATGTATCCAAACTCTTTCCTCTTCATCCTCAGCTTTCTTGGCTGGACTACAGGAGAGTCTGTAGGAGCCGTATATGTTCATGGCAGCTGTGACCCTTGGGAGGAGCCAGGGGTTGAGAGGGGCTGTGCTAACACCCCTTTTTACAAACCCACCAACTGTGCTGAGGTTGCTTCCTCCTATGGTCAAACCCACTATGAGATATAGTTTCTTATTGTGTATAACTTCATAAAACTTACATTGTTTGGGAAAATACCGGATTCAGGCTGACTTTAAAATATGTATTAAATCATATATACACTTGTGTAAACAAACATACATACACATATTTATATAGAGACTTGTAACACACATTCATTTCAAATGTTTCTCAGAATAAGGCAGTGGGAGAAAACACACTTCTGTCCAGGTTAGACTATTCAGATACCTTTTTTGTTTAAAAAATAGTGGGACCTAGGGGCATGGAAGCCTATGCATCTTGATGATCAGTTTTTCTTATAAATTTTATTTTATCATTTGCCCTTGTGAAAATAGTCCCAAATTTTAGAATGCATATTTTTTATTAAACCTTCTTCTGAGAGGGGTGCATTTTGCCATGTAACATTTTCTTCTATGAGGCTCATTGCCGTGTCTATCTCTGTGCGTTACAGGCACCTGTCAGCTGATACCCTTGATGTTGAATTGAAGCACAACAGCAGTATTTTTTCTCACCGTTGGGTCAAGGAATTTAGGAAAAGAGAGATTAAAGATCCAAGTGTTGTGACCATATTTTTTGTCCAGCTTATATCAGCCAGCCCCTGATTTTTCACAGTAGAATTGCCTCCGAGGGCACTTGATATTTTCTAAATCCAGGCTCCATTAACCTCAGATGCAGCTACAAGTAATTAAACTATCTGCAGATCAGGTGTAAGATTTTGGCAATGTGGGTTTTTCCTCACAGCTACAGGAACTCCTTAATAACATGTCATGATTTACCTCATCTCCTCCACCTCCCTGTGTGTGACGAGAAAGAACAAGAGATGCAATCACCCTATAGGTAGGTAAGCAGCCTAGAAATGAGCCATGAGAACTCAGTCGATTTTTGATTGTGACCTAAAGATTTCCAGACAAGGAGGGACCCAGGCCTGCAGCTGGGAGATGCTTTGAGTGAGCAGCTTTCAGGGTTTTCAGCAGCTCTAAGAAACCATGGCAACTTTCAGGGTTTCTGTTGAAACAAATTGGCAATTTCTTTACTGGAGAAATGTACCATTTATTCAGTTTTCTTGCTGTCTTCCTCCTCTTTCTGGGCTTCTCAAGGTCTTATTGCTTCTCCTCATCTGTATGGAAACTGCCTCTGATAATTTGCTAACTCTCAGCTTCTTTCTGCCTCACAAAAGCCTTGCCACCCACTAACATCCACCTCCACATTACTCACACCCACCACCAGGGACAGATGCTCAAAAGAACTATAAAGGTGACATGAAGAAAAGAGTGAGTCTTTTAATCCTGGTCTCCATTTAATTTATCTTCTGCTCTTTTTTAATGTGCTAATAAGATTTTTTAAGTCTCTCAGATGAAAGAAAAGAGAAGAAAAAAAATCCCAACCTCCTCAACCTATTTTGTCAAAAGCTATACTTTCATATCTGAAATGAAGAAATCCAAGCCAGGGCTTATGTTGGGGATTTATTTAAAATTTTAATTACACAAAATCTTGTTCATTATGAATGCATCAGTTGAATTTCATAAGTACTGAATATTAGTTGCAGCTTTGGCAGTGGAAGGATTTGTTTTTCCTACTATCAAATCGCAGTGAGAGGACAACTTCAAGCTCATTTTGCTAATCTCACTTTGTGACACAATCAGGTGTGACTTGGTGACACAGCATAGGGGATGTGTTAATGGCTGTCCTCATGCTAATTACACAGCTCTGAGTATGCAGAAATAACTATGACTTTAGTACTTGTCCACACTGTAGCACACACTTCTCTCTATCAGACAACCCCAAATTTTAGATGAAGCCACATATATTTAGAGGTATTTTGGGGGAAAAAAAAAAAGGTTTTTGTTGTCGGCATAGCAAGACTATGATACAGCATTTTAAATGTATCCCAGATAGAAAAACATTATTCCCAAATTAAATTGCCTTGTTTTCTTTTAAAAAATAATTTCTTTCAGCATAAACTGCCATGCAGTCTTCAAGTACAAGCAAAAGAATTCAAGAAACTTGACATTCTGCAATATACTGAAAACAATGTAATGATAATGAAACATAAACAGGATTCATACTGAACCATTCTCATGCTTTCTGAGAGAGACCTGTGTAGACATGGGCAGGATGGAGCAAGGTCATGCTCTTCAGCTCTTCTGCTTTGAAACAAAGTTTGATGAACCCTTCCCAACCTAGATGGGATGACACTGAAACGTTTTTCAAACTGAATGGAGACACACCACCTCGCTGTCTCTGAGCCAAAATTCCAGCTGTGTCGTGCAACGATCCTGGTTTAGCTGCTGCATTTGATGGATATCACCTGACATCTCTTCCTGTGCTCTCTTTGAGGAATAAAATATACTGAGTACATATAAGCAAACCATGTGCATGGGCAATTTCTGTGAAGCATCTGGCAGTTACTTGCTAGACAAAATAAATGAAAAGCATGCAGATAAATGGGTGAAATGGAAACACCTGCACCTGTGGAGATCTGGCAGCTTGATATACATCACCTACTCTGGGATGATTGCCCTATGAATGCTCCAAGAGCTTAACTAAGGATGAAACTGTAACAACAGAAAGAAAAGGTATCCTGGCTTTGGGTAAAGACAGCATGAAACCACAGGGAACAAATAGGACCAAATATGTTCATAGTGCCCAGAGAGCGCCCTTGCTCAGTGCAACCCATGCTAACTACCTTCACCGGCATTTCCTTTCTGCTACTTTAAATCCCCTGACAGAAAGAGTGGTTTTCTAGGCATTTTGAAGAGCTTTTCATATGAAGTGGAACAATAGAAGACAATAAACTGCTTCTGTTCCTCAAGGAGAAGCCCACTGCTGTGTTCTTGCTAGTACAATTTAAGCCCTTTGCAGAGGCACCCAAAAGAGGAGCTGAACTAAAACTGTTCTAGTGGAGCAGGAGCTGATGTCTCTGACATAGATCATAGAGAGAGCAGAGACAGACTCTGCCTCTGTCATGAGGAGATTCCCTGAAGGATAAATAGTTATTGGGATTAATCTAGATCCTGGATCCTGAGCTACAGCTACTGTCAGCAATAGAGGTGGAAAGGCTGGACAGTCACAGGTCAGAAACAGTTTTCCTCCTTTGTTGGTAGTTTGGAGATAATCTGATCATTTCCATCTCTGGTTCATTTGAGGGAGTACCTGAGAGCCCTCCTGGCAGACTTACCTGGCTCACTGAAAGTCTGAAACCACTACAGCTTTGCAAACAGCCAGGCTAGAGGGTGAGACATGCCCTTGGGACCTCATTTGCAACTTGTATTCTCTCTGCTGCATTTTAGGACTGGATACAATACACTGATAATAAGCCATAGTGCAGTATATTTGACACTGCATTTCAACTGCTGATGCACTGGGGCATGGAAATGTTTACCCTCTTCTCTTTGGATAGAAGAAAATTTTATACCTTGTTTTAAGATAGGATGATGTCTCTAAATGCCATCCCCTTTGGCCACACAAGGCAAGTATTGAAGCCAAGGCACACGCTATCAGCTCGTTCTCTAGAAGGGCAGGGTGCAACCACTGTTTATCACCAAACCGCTCATGAGGCACTGCTGATTGTGGCTCTGGGTGATGTAGTGAACAGCCTGCATATGTAAAAAGAGATAATAAAAAATGCAGAACTATCTGAAGATTCACTTCATCCTTTATCCACTTTGTATTTTGGATAAAGCCTGTTAACAAAGTGCAAAACCATTATAGGCTTTAATTAAAAGCAAAATGATAAAGTAGTTCCAAGCTGCATCTGCTCTGTCTGATAGGAAAGGCAGAGTTTGACCTGTTGATTTTTTGGTTTACATTCACACTGAGAAAGAAATTAATATGGAAAAGAATTAAAAAAAAAAAAAAAAAAAAGAAGAAATGATTGCCCACTGTGCTCATAAACTTACCAGCTCAGACTGCTTCTAAATAACTCATCATCTGATATTCATTTACAAGTTACTACAGTAACAGCGTGTCTCCAAGATAAGCAGATTTGCCGGTGCCATCTGAGATAATTAGACCAAATCCACCCTGAGACAATTGAAATTCTCCCCTTCCACCAGACAACCTCCAGCTATCACAATTATATGACATGTAAATCCATTAACTGTTCTTTCAGAAATGCACCCTGGGAGTGCCAAAGGATAGCACAAAGGAAGGAGGTAAGGGATGAGGTAGTGTTCGTTGAGCAAGCCCACAGACTCTCTCGGTGGGACCAGTGCCTCCAATCCCATGTACATACCCCTTCTGGCCAAGGATCTGCTCTGTGGTCTGTGTCACATTGGTCTTGCAGCTGTCACATGGAAATGTGCCACTAAACCTGCACCAGGCAGGTCACAGCTGAGTGTAGATGCTGCGCTGGAGCCGTGTAAGTGGAGTGACGAGGGAGCACAGGGCCCACAATAGTGCCAACCCTGTCTCCCTGTCCTGTCTCACAGCCTGTGCCTGTGCCTACATCTCTGTAGCAGTCACTCAGCGATGTATGAGCCATGAGAGATTGCTCATTTTTGGTTAAGACCTTCTCCTAAGAGCTATGTCTCAAGAAACACAAGAGTGGCTTAAAACCATGCTTGTCTCCCTCCTGCTGAGGCATTGCTAGTACCAGCAAGTGATGAGCATTTCAAACCCATCCACAATGGCCTGGTGTGGTGGGGTCATGCTAAGGTTTCAGGAACACTAGGAAGAGAAGAAAGGAAAACAGATTGTTCTGGGCTCAGGGTTAACTCTCCGTTCCCCTACACATCTCTACCACTTCTCCACTAGTGACATTCAGCTTGCCCTTGCTCTGGGTACCTGCAATGTGAGTGTGGCATTGAATGAAGAAGTCTCCCTGCTACAGAACAACCTAAAATTCACCATTATTCTACTGTCAGCTGAAAGTGTGTCTTGAGTTTGTGAAGTCAGGCTTAAGAAAGGGGAAAACCCCACAAAACACAAAACAACCCAGAAAACCAGTGTAAGCCATTAGCTTTGGGTGTGAAAAACAAACTTCAAGTATGGGTAAATTTATTTAGTTTGTGTAATGTATGCAGATGTTTCATTGATATATTCTTTGTGGTAAGAAAAGGGAAATTTCTCTGGGAACATTTGGCTTGTGTCAGAAATATTCTTTTAATTTTGTGCAAATCATAGGTTGTTCCTTCTTTTTCCTCCCCCTCAGATTTTCAAAGATAGTTCTTCTAGAAGTTTTATTCACATGGGGAGGATGCAGGTGGAAAGAAAGAACAGAAAAGGAGGCTCAGCTTAGCCAGAGAAGACAATGTTCCATCCCTATTAATAGAGTGAAAGTTTAAAGGATTTTGTTGAAGAAAAAAAGCTTCAAAAATCCACAACAATGTTCTCAGTTAAAATTCCTGCTTACAGAAAGCTACTGTCTATGCTGGATTAAGAACTGGCTGGAGGGCCGGGCCCAGACAGTGCTGGTGAACGGGGCTGCATCCAGCTGGCAGCCATTCACTAGTGGTGTCCCCCAGGGGTCAGTGTTGGGCCCAGTCCTGTTTAACATCCTTATTGATGATTTAGATGAAGGGATTGAGTCCACCATTAGAAAATATGCATATGACACCAAGCTGGGGGGGAGTGTCGATCAGCTGGAAGGCAGGAGGGCTCTGCAGAGTGACTTGGATAGACTGGAGAGTTGGGCTGATTCCAACGGGATGAGGTTCAGCAAGGACAAGCGCCGGGTCCTACATTTTGGCCACAACAACCCCCTGCAGCGCCACAGGCTGGGCACAGAGTGGCTGGAGAGCAGCCAGGCAGAAAGGGACCTGGGAGTTTGGA